>JAZHPH010000160.1:132009-144204 GCA_037356405.1 Nasonia oneida
TCTTCCGATCTGCAACCGTCATGAGAATGCCTGCGTAGAAGTTGTTTCTTTGATCAGTCTGCTCTAATCTTTCGATATAGTATGATCAGTAAATCATAAACATTTTGTACGATAATATTCGTATAAGTTTATATGTAATATTTTTCTAATGATGCAGAAAATCAAAGTGTCAAAGCCGACTAAACTTTGGAAGGCAGTGTAAGTTAAATATATATATTTATACATATTTCTGATATTCACAAATGCAATCTGCGCATTTGTACCAGTATGTATAAATAGCCGGGAAAGTGGTTTCGATTTCTCAGTCTGCCCTGAACTTTAGAAGTGCTAGTTTAGAAAAATTATAATAATTTTGTACGATAATATTCATATTTATATCTAATATATATCAATGCAGTCCGCGCATGCGTACCAATATGTATAGATCGCCGGGAAAATTGTTTTGATTGCTCAGTCTGCTCTGGCCTTTGAAATTTGGAGGTCTTCAATTTTTATTATGCTTTGTATTGTCATATTAGCTTTGGTCTTGTATATAATTTTTCATATGAACTTTTTGTGCTACAAACTTGTTGTGACTATCGACTTTATGGGCTTTAGTGGAGGGGCGCTGTTCCCTGGCGAAAAAAAATTACGTGATTATTCGACTGATTAATCGCGTGATAAATAACTTGATTTCTTACGTTACATATCACGTGATTATTTGGTGTGATTTATCACGTGATATATATTATTTAATTAATTATTAATTATCAATATTATCAACTATTTTATAACTATTTAGATAAAAAATAAACAATTTATTTCAATATACACAAATATTTAAATTTCACAAGTATTTTCTGACGTGATTTTAGACGTGATATATCACGTGATAAATCACGCCAAATAATTACGTGATATATCACATGAGAAGTCAAGTGATTCATCACGCGATTAATCTTGCGATTAATTACGTGATTTTTTTCGCCAGGGCCCTCAAATAATCATAGAAAGTTTTTTGAGATACGCAAAAACTGTACTTCGATTACACTTTTAACAACAATTTCATTAAAAATTATTCTTAAACAAGTAGTATTATTTTTACAAACACTTTGATTTCACTTCTTGAATATTAGATTACACAAACAGCAAAACTTTTCCAATAATACACAGAGTCACCAACACAACACAAAATTTTACAACAAAACTGACATTTTGAAGTTTCATGTCAACAATTACTAAAATACTGACTCGAACTCGCGTAGAACACTATAAATTTTACACACTTCTGTTCCAAAATCTTTGAAACAGTTAGGGACGAGTAGCACCCTAGTGCGTAGGCGAACAGTTGCAAGAGTCAAACCAGGGCCTATTCGAGGCTGCTGTAGAGTGCTGGACTCCGGTTTCTTGTTAGAGAGAAACTGGCCTTCTGGACTCGTAACAGTTCATTTGGGATCCAGAAAACAGCACTTGTAAAAAGAGGAAAATCTTTAGAAAACAATTTGAAACATTCATGGATGTGTCATAGATAGTACATAAATTTGACAAACGTATTAAATTCATTGTTGAAAAATTAATGAGAAACGTAAAATGAGAGAGGTAATTTTTTTGGAGAGTAGATCAAGTACAAACAAGTGCATTGAGTGCCTTTGCGTATATTTGCATTGAAATTCTGCGAAAAGATTGATAAAACGTTGTTGAAATTTATAAATTATTGTACAAAAAAATCAAATTTGAGTAGTATGAAATTGTCAAGGGTTTAGTGCATGTAAAGTTTCAAACTCAGTGTTTCCACAGTCACAACCTATACACAAGTAAACAAGAGTGCATTGCAATACCAACTTTTGGAAATTTTAAGTAAATCGCTTGTATAGAAACAATTTTGAATCATTTCTGGTATAAATAAAACAGTAAAAGCATCTGAACAGTCTGGATAGTTGAGAAATAGCAAGAGTCCACGAATAGACACGAGCAAACTTTGTGTTAAATATTAGAAAAGAGACATAAATGTAAGTAATTTTATTATAAAATTATTAGTCGAAACAGTAACACGAACAGCAAGAATATTTCAATACAAATTTTCAAAAATTACTTGCAAAGACGAGGTTTACATGTTTGAAAACACACCAATTTAGCATTTGCATATTGAATCAAATAAAATATCACACAAGCTACTGATAAATGAGTGTGAAACTTGTATGCATTCTCAAATAAACGTATGATTTAATTGCAAGCAGAGAAATAAATAAACTTTTGCTCTTTGATAAGAAAATAATATACCCATGTAGCAGGGCTTTGCCAGCATAACCTTCAATGCTGTAGGAAGTGTTTTGAAAAAGGGCGTTTTAAAAACAAAATTACCCACAATCCTTTCAAATCAATACATATTCAGGGCCTGAGAAATTATTCTGATTTAAAACTTGATTTTTCATTGACTAATTGACATTGAATAATTGTCAAAGAGCAACGAAAATCCGTCGATGCGAGCACTCAATGCACATTTTCATTAGTATTTGAATAAAATAATTAAAAGTTTTATGATAAATTCTTCCCAAAACACCAGTAGTGAAGTATAAATAATTACGAGAACTTACAATAATTTATGGATGAGAAGCAACGTCAAGCGCATAAGTTGTAGATAAATCACACAGCCCTGGGTTGTTGAGTCTGAAAAGTAATATATAATTAGAATAGGAACAAAGAAAGGCATTTGAAAAAAATAGTGTAACGAATATTATTCACATTCCAAGTGAGGCGACTCATACTGGCTCAGTAGGGTATCGAGTAGCTTAAGGAATTGCTTTGGAGAAATCCGCTCCAGCTGCTGACTGCACCTATAAACATCGAAAGGAAACGACTTTTCAAAACAAAGTAACGCGTTCTGAAGTTACTTAAATAATATTCAATTACAAGAACAATTTCAAGAATACTTATCTGACTGCTGACGAGCACGCTGATGCAAACGAACGTGCGCGTGGGAAGCCCTGGGCCCTCATTCACCCTCGTTGCATTTTTCTGCATCGCACGTGCGGAGATAAGAGGAGAGCACACTAGGATTCTTCACCAGTCGAAGACACACGCACGCACGATTTAATTCTCATTCCGGAGCGTTCTTCTTTCGCGAGATAAGTACTTTGTAAATTTTATAATGCGACGGGAATTGAGGCTATGATGACGCGAAGTGATGTGCGAGTTATCGATCAATCGACCACCGAAAGGCGCAACCAGACTTGGACATTTTTCGGACGCGACGCTGTGGCGAGCACGGACGTAGAGTCAGTTCGTAGAGGAAAGTAAGGCGGCGGGGTGCGTCTACATAAGGCGCAGATGCGTTGCGGAAGCAGCATTGCATTCGCCTGCGGACATCGCGCGATCTATATTCATGAAAAGGATAATTTCATGATTGAATTGAACTGAAGTGTTGCTAACATTGTTTTGATAGGTTTGAACAGAAAGAGCAGACAAGCTTTGATTCTGACCGTAACAGTGACATCTAACCTCTCCTAAATTGTTGAAATATCTAATTTTCGTGTAAGTCTGATGATTAAAACAATGGCCCAACCATATTTTTCTTATTCATTGAACAAACATAGTTTGATGTTCTATTCTACTGATCTTATAATCAATTTCAGTCATTTCAGATATCAGTGTTTGCAAGTCAATTAGAAAACAGAAGTATTACAATGGACGTTTGCGCAATAGATTGCCTGGAGTTAAGTTTGTATTGCTTATTGTTGCTCAAACTTATTATTATTAGAATTAGTTTTCGAAGATAGTGGACTCAACCCTACTTAGCCGTAAATGAAAGGCAATTGCATGGAGCATTCAATAATCTTTTCAGTTATTTGAAATTGCAATCATAAAGAATTCCATAAATTTGTTGGTCTAACAGTTCCACAATTTAACAGCTTATTGAATTTTGCAGTTTTAAAGTAAGTGTCATTATTAAGATACGTCAATCTATCTTACATATTATAACATATTACAAATATTATTTGAATAGTTTTTTAGCTTGTGGTAATAATGTTACACAGTCATCATGGTTCTTCAGAATTGGTAGATCAACCATGTACAAATTGATTCCCGAGGTCTGCCAAGCAATCTACAATGCTCTGAATAAACAGTACCTGCGTTTTCTTGAAAGAGATGACTGGCTCACCATCGCTGATGGTTTTCTTAACGAATATTCTTTCTCCAATTGCTTGGGATGTTGTGATAGGAAGCATTTCCGAATAAAATCTCCAGTTCACAGCGGCTCCTGGTTTTTTAATTACAAAAATTTTAATAGTATTGTGCTCATGGCAGCATGTGATGCTTATCGTCGATTTACTTTGATTAATGTTGGTGATTTTGGTAGTTATCGAGTAATTAAGCGAGCTATCAAGCTTATTTATGATAAATGTAACAGACATAAATTATTATGTATTAATGTATTTAACAGGCTCTGTAAACGATGCAAGTATCTTCCAAACCAGTAACCTTGGGATAGCTCTAGAAGCCAATGAAGTTAATATTTCTGGACACACGATGCTACCAAATATGCAACATCCAGTGTCCTTTTTATTTCATCGGTGATGGAGCTTTTCCACTAAAGAATTACTCATTAAAACCTTTTGTACGCACTCGAAATATGACTGTAGAATAAAGAATTTTTAATATTAGATCGTCACATACAAGAAAAATTATTGAATGTGCTTTTGGAGTACTATGCAAGAGATGGAAAATTTTTGGATATGCGTTGGATTTCAGTCTGAGAACAACAGAAACGATTATTATGAGCACAATCTGCCTCCATAATTTCATTATCATTGAAGAATTGACAGTTCCAAACAATGAACGCATGTATTATGCTGGTGATGAAGAAGTAAGTGAAATCGATGATTCTAATAATAGTGACAATAATGATCATGTTGACGATATTATAGATAATGTGCTTGATGAAGTTAATGATGTTGATGATGGTCATACTACGTCTGATGATCATGATGATGATAATATTACTGGTAACGAATCTACAGATGATAATACTAGTAATGGTGATTTGAGTCATGAAAGTGATGATGATTATGACGATGTTGATGCTGAGGAAATACGAAGGATATTGCAATCATATTTTGTTTCACCTGTTGGAAATGTTCAATGGCAGTGGCTAAAACTACAATGATAACATTTATGAAATATTTTGCGAAGTGAGAAGATAAACACTTATTGTAATATTACTTTTTTTATATGTCATAGATAATAAATTATATTTTTCTAAGATATATGATTTCAACTTCTTCAAACTTTAATGCAGTACTTCTTTGCTTTTCCCATCAAATATAAATTAAAATCAAAAATTATCGCAGTGAATAACTTTTTGTAGTTTTATTAGTTTTTATAATAAATGGTACTTAGAATCATAACAAATTAAATACTTGTGGCTATTCCATATGGATATCCACATAGAATCCACATAAATCCATATGGAATCCACATGAATCCATATAGATTATCCATATGGAAAATCGATCTGGATATGCAGGTATATATTTTCAACAGAGTTGCCCATTTGCTGTTTGCACAAATTTAACATTGTAAAACCATATTCCCCGGCCGTAACGCATACTGCGAAAATGTGTTAGCTATACATACATAAATGATTGTAAGATATAAACCAATACATATATATTACAATTATATAATAAGTGAATTTCAATATTACAATATACATATATATTAATTATAATATACACATATCTATCCTATTTATGAATATATAATATATCCCATTCTATATATGTACATTACGCCCCGCTTTTACATTTTTGCCCCACTTACCCCAATTTTGCGGTTTTAAGAAAGCTCTGCAAATTTAAACATTGCAAGTCTTGCTTGAGCAATTAAGTATAACTTTTTTTAGCTTGAGTAAACACTATCTATTTTAGCATCGAGTCACTATTAGAAAGATAAAGCATATACATGTATATATATTGAATAATAGTTAGGATAGTCACATATCAAACATATTTAACCCTTAATAAAACTACACTTACACACATAGACACCGTAGGAAATAGAATTTTTCAAATTATCGCCAAACGTTACTTCCAAATTATTTTCTTTAGTTTTCATTGAATGAAATCTCAAATACTTTTCAAACATATAGAATAGGAACACTCTAAACTTAGAACAATTTTTTTTTGTTCTGAATGTGCGTTAAAGCAAATACCTTTAATGAACATTAAGCATCAAGAAAAGAGGGCAATATTCTTAAAAAGGAAAAGAGACGAAAGGAAATTATTTTTACAAAGATTATTACTCAAACGTGAAGCATTAATCGGAGAAATCAGAGCCCTTGATTTACAAATAATTATATTCATGCGCGTTTAAGAATAACAAAAGTAGAATCAAACACAAGCAAGGTCACTAATAACTTAGGCCTCTCTTTTCTTGTAGAATATTTGCTTACTTAACTTAATTTTAAGAGGATTTCACCTTGATCCATCGGGGAAAAACCTACGCTTAACAATCCTTGAATAATACTTAGAATTTAGTATCATAGAACTTAGAAAGACGAGTCATAAGACCTTTTTTTGGGGAATTTTGAATTTTCGCTTACCATACACAACATTACACAGATTATCCCTTGCTCTATAATAGTTAAAATAAGTTAAGTAAACTTTTACATTTAGTAATACTAGTGTCAAATAAGTTTTGATACCTTGAGGAGAGACCACAGTCTGATTTTGCATTTATATTGCCCCGCCCTATTTTGAGCAATTATAAGTCAAAATTTTCAAAGCACTTAAAACGAAGTTCAGTAAGAATAAAAATAAGAAGTGTGACAATTTCCAAGAAGAAGAAATAGGATTAGGAAATTCAACAAAGAGAAAGAGTTAAATAGAAGAAGACTTCCTAGATTATTTCTCAGAATTCAAAAATATTCTCGTAATGACATTGGAAGACAGAACAGATGGCAATAGGAGTGGCGGTGGCGCAGGAAGAGCTGATTATTGCAACCTTAGTGTCCAACATGGCGAATAGTTTCGCTTTAATCGCTTTTAACAGCATTAGTAGAATTCCGACCTTTGACGGAAAACATACACATCTACGAGATTACATTCAAGACTTAAGGAATGCAAACCAATTAGTGTTGCCTGACATAAGACCACAGTTCATAAGGAACGTATTGCAAAGAATAAGTAGACCAGCCAAGAAAAGTTTGAATAACAAAACAATAAACAATATTGAGGAATCAATTCAGCACTTAAACAAAGATTTGGACCAGGCAGAAACTTCAGTTATTATAATACAAGAATACAAAATGTAAAAATGCGTGAAGGAGACAGTGTAGGAGATTTCTATGATCAAATTAACGTGCTACTCAGTAGTGTCCGAAACGCGCTAGAAGAAGAAAAAGGAGAAGCTTTTCAAGACAACATTCTTGCATCCATGAGGAGCCTTGCTGTGGATATTTTCAAAAAAGGATTGCCACCGAGTCATGATGAAAAGGTTGACTACTTCGAACCACAAACGCTAGAACAAGTCTATGAAGAAGTAGTTCTTCTAGAAACGAAAATGGAAGCAAAAATAATTTCTGACACATGAAAGTCTAGAAGGCTAACTATGGACAAAACAGAGATTACCATGGAAGAGACAACTTCAGAAACTTCCGTAATTATCGAGACGATGGCTACAGACCTATGAATAGATACAATGAGGGAAACAGAGCATCGTATGTCGGATTCATGAACGAATCAACAAGACATAATCAAGGATACATCCGAGGAGGTGATTTCCGCGGCAATAGCTATGATCCTGGCGTATACAACCAAAATCGATATCAAAGATATAATCAAAATGGATATCAAAGAAACAACTATAATGGAGACTACAACAATGGCAGATATCGCAACAATGGGTATAATAATGGTAGATATAACATGGAATATAGATATAATATGGATATAATAATGGAAGTAATTACTCGAATTGGAACAATGGTGATAATGGAGGAAATCAGAGTAGATTGTTTGATTACGAAACAGGAAGATACGAAAATTGCAACGATAGGCAACCAGACAGCAGAGAAGAACAAAATAATTTCCCACAAAACTATAACAACGAAGCTTGAGGCAACAATTTAAACTACCAGGCGGCTCGTCACGACTCCAGGATGGCGAGCCAGAACCTAAATCAACGACAGAACACAAACCAGCCTCAAAATCCGAATCAAATGAGAAACACGGATCGGGAGAATTACCAACGACAGGTGCAGTATTATCAACAGAATCGGCAGGAGAGACATAATTATCAGGAACAAGGTCCAAACAACAGCCAACAAAAAGCTCCAGTGGCGGCGATACTGACAAAATCAAGCCTATTTCAAGAATGTGCTCCACAACCTGCAAAGGATCTTAAAACTATGATTGAATGTAAGGATAAGAGTGCCAATGGGGACCACTAAACCATGGGTAGAATTTATGATATACAATGGTGCCACAGTTAATTTAATTAAACTCAGCCTCATCGACGATGATATGCCGAGAATGCAAGAGAACTGGGCGGAATTACGGATCATACAGTGATGACTGTTGGATAAGTGTACTTAGAAATTGGAAATACACCAGCAATGTTTGGTTATTACAGGAAGTACATAAAGGACTTTGCGAAGATTTCAAAGCCATTGAATGACTTACTTAAGAAAAATTTGAAATTTGAGTAGACTCAAGTATGCAAAAAAAGTTACAAACAATTAAAAAAATGCCTAATGAAAGAACCCATCCTCCAGTTTCCGGACTTTGATAAAGAGTTTACAATAACTACGGATGCTTCTGACCACGCGATTGGGGCCGTGCTTAGTCAAGAAAAGGACGGTTTCGATCATCCAGTGCAGTATCTATCGAGAGCACTTAACAAAGCAGAGAAAAATTATTCCACTACCGAAAAAGAGTATTTAGCAGTACTATACGCCCGGCATCAATTCAGACCTTATCTCCTATGCCGAAAATTCACCTTAGTCAGTGATCATGAACCTCTCAATTAGATGCATAGCAGAAAAGACCCAGGACAACGACTGATGCGTTCGATGTTCAGATTCACAGGGTATGAATACACATTCAAGTACAAACCAGGAAAATTAAACAAAAATGCTGACGCCCTATCCAGAAATCCTCCGGAAATGACAAAAGAAGAAATTAACAAAAATTTGCCAAAAATCAAGGTTATGATTATAGAGGAAAAGGAAAACAAAATTGCCGAAAAGCCAAAAAGCACGATTCTGGAACAAATGAGCTTCCGTTTAAGGGCACATTCAGCATCCGAAAAAGCACAAGCGCCTAGAGGATGAGGCAGACCCATAGGTCCAACAAAACAGCACCAAAGCTGGATTACAGTGTGATAGCTCAAAGAACACGAGGGAAAACTGCGAAGGTAGAGAGCCCAATTGGACAATACATAAAGCAAGGAGCACGTCCCAAAACTATCATAAAGCCTACGAAGACGCTAAAGTCAGCAAAAATCACAAAGACTCTCGAGAAAAAGGCTCCTACCTCAACACCTTCTACCAGTGAAGCGGAAACAACCGATGCAAATACAGATACTGAAGGAGAAAGTGTCACTCAATCAAAGTTATCACCTACAAGGAGATCTTGGATGTCATCCAAGGCTTTAGCTGGCAGTGACACCGACAGGCCTCCTCTACCAGATCCAAGATACAGCGGACTACGTATAGAACACGCCCGATTTAGTGATTTAGATGTAGGAGATAAGAGTGAAGATGAAACGTTCTCGTCCACTGACAGCCAGAATAGAACAATAAGTAATATTGAAGTGAATGTAAGTCCAGTAGAAGTGACAGGCACCGAAGTCAACACGGAAGGTGACTTAATTAAAGAAGCATCAATCAAAACAACATTTAACAAAAGAGAAATTGAAGAAGCCAGCAGAAAATTTGAGTAAAGCATAAAGAAGCATGAAGAAAAGAGCTTGTTACAAGAAGAACCAGAATCAGAACCAGAATTTGAATTGCCCTCGTACTTTTCTGAAGGAGACGACATACTAGAAGAAATGAGGTTCAGAATGCACGAATTGGATCCGAACTATGGAGCAGAACACATGGTTGAAGTACTGGGAGAAAGAGTAAGGAAACTGATTGATCAAACTCAAACGAAGCTATAGAAAAGGCTAGACAATGATCGCGATTTTTTATCAGACCAAGAATTCTCAGAAGATGAGATTATTTTTCCGCAAAAGAATAGAATTTCCGAGACACCAGCGATAAAGAAAACAGATCCTGTTGCCAATAGTACTGCACATCACAGGACCAAAAAGACAAAAGGCACCTTAACAGAGATCGAAGAAGTAGAGAACTCCACAGTTGACATAAGGTATTCTCAGCCACCAGATATAACGATACCTTTCTTGCTACCCGTAGAATCGGATCTGGAACCAGTAAACAAGAGGTACGACTCCTCAGAGGCAAGTATGAAAACAAATCATGGCTCATATACTAGCCATGGCGTTAACTCACTAATACCACAAAAAAATGTCAGCACTGTACGACAATGTCTCACGTACAAGAAAGACAATCTGGTTCATTTTATCTCAAGAGATTGTAAAAATACGTCTCCTATAACAAGATTGCTCACTGAAATTGGAGCAATAGATTTAGCAAACATGAAAAACAAAAAACAAAAAATGGGACAAGTCATGGTGATTCCTTACAAGAACCACAACGTTTTCTCCATAGTTGTAAAAGACAAATATTTCAATAGAATCAGCAGAGAATTCTTGAACGAAGGACTCGAAAATTTGAAGAAAATATTAACGAATAAGAAAACGTTGAGTTTTAGAATATCTAGAAGGGGGAGACTTAACAGATGAATTAGAACCAGGACTGATAACGGAATTACTGATGAAACATTTCAATTTCTCCACAATTGAAGCAACGATCTGCTATGGAAAAGTAGAATTGCCCGCAGAAAGACAAAGAAAACAAATAATAGCAAATTTGCATGACAGCTTAACAAAGGCATTAATCAGACGTGTCAGAAGATTCGAGAAAGATACTACTGGCCTGGAATGAGGAATGACATCCAGAACTACATTCGAAAATGTACAAGCTGACAGGAAAAGAAAATAGAAAGGTTTAAGACAAGAGAACCTATGCTCATTACAGATACTCCAATAGAAGCCTTCGATAAAGTATCTATTGACACGGTAGGGAAACTTAGAATGATCCCTAGCGGAAATTTCCACTTGTTAAATATGCAATGCAATTTAACAAAGTATTTAATTGCTATACCCATTAAAAATTTAAATGATAGCACTATAGCTGACGCTTTAGCAAAACACTTGATTTGTCAATTTGGAGCACCTAGAGCCATTCTGTCTGATAGAGGAACCAGTTTCCTTTCCAATATAGTAGAATTAATGTTAAAATTATTTAAAATTAATCACCTCACTACTTCCGGTCATCGACCCCAAACGAATGGTTCTCTAGAAAGAAGCCACACGCCATTAATAGAATTCATACGTATATATTCGGAAAAATACGAGGACTGGGACCGTTTAGCACCCTTTGCCACTTTTACATATAACACTAGCATACACGCAGCGACCAATTTCACACCAGTTGAGTTAGTTTATGGGCGGGTTGCGCGTTTTTCATTAAAAATCTCTTCGGAAAAAAAAACTAAGAACCTATAACGTTTACATGCCAGATCTAGTTTTGAGACTAGAAGAAATTAAATTATTGGCAGGCGAAAATCAAATCAATAATAAAATGAAGTTAAAAGAGAGATATGATAAGAAAATTAGGAAATTTAAAGGAAAGGTGGGAGGATACGCGAAATTAATAAATGAACCCAGAACCTCTAAATTCGATGCCTACAGAAAGAAACCCCTAAAAATAATAGAATTCGTGATTAGGAAGAATGTTATTTTGAAATATCCCAATGGGAAGCGAATTCGGAAACAAGTAGACAAACTATAACACGTGGATGATGAGTCCGACAAAAGTGAATGCACTGAATTGTCTAGTTAAAGTGATTAATTTTTCAGGAGGAAAACCTTAATCGGAATTGTCGTTGTTATGATAATAAGTATCGTCTTAAGGTCAACTCAATGTAACCATATATATCAAATGGAATTCCTGAACAAGAATCCCAGAATTCACTTCGAATAGCTAAATTTCCTAAAAATCAAAAGAGCGAACAGGAAAGTGAATATATA
>JAZHPH010000160.1:144284-163139 GCA_037356405.1 Nasonia oneida
ATGGAGTTTCATGGACCTATGGACACGTACAACGCTGTGTACAATTCCTGCATCACCGTCATCGAGGAAAGGAAGTGTAGACACGCACTCGGAATTGATCTCTTGCAGCTGAAGCAAGAAAAACTCAACAATTTACAACAGGAGATCAACGATACTATCGCAAATCTAGGACACATAGACTATCCAGTGACAAAAGATCCAAAAACAATCAGGAGCAAAACATTAGTGCCACTAGGAATAGTAGGCAGCATAAGCATAAGTAATTTTGAACTAGTGACCAATGATGACGTGGAGAGCATCAACAGAAATATAGACACACTTTTTCAAGATCAAACAAAAGTAGTGCACTTATTGGATCAAAACTCACACATAATATCAGCCCAATTCGAAGAACTCTACAACGTCGGAATCATCAGAAAGTCCTAGTAGGATTGGAGAAAACATTAACAAAAACAATCACACGATTGCTTAAAGAAAATGATGAACTACGACATCTAGTAGAAATCATGATCTATGTAAAACGAGTGGAGTCAGCCCTGGATTAAAAGCAAAAGATTTTATCTGTCTTACGAAATTAAATTCGAAGATTGTGAAACAACACTGTTACTAAACCCAACAGTCAGGCAATAAAATCGTGTGACATTCAATATCAAACAAATGCACACACGGAATGGAATTATTTAGAAGACGACAAATTTTGGTTATTCTCAACACCACATCAGGAAACGTTAACCATCACATGCAGCAACAATGTGGAAAAAAGTTTCCCTTGAAAAAACAGGAATCATCCGCATAGCTTCAACATGCATCGGGAGAACAAGAGATGCAGTGATCACTGGGGAAATAACTAGAGACACGCAATTCACATATGTGTACAAACAAGCCTGTGTAGGTTATGTACAGTTGCGCAGTGATTTATATTCAACTGCACTTTTTTTCATTTTTTTGTCTGTCAGTGGCTTCTACTGCAGCTCGGTAAACTGGGCATGCATAGATACCAGCTGCGTGGTCACTCTTTACACCTGTGCCTCCTTTGCAGAGTACACAGTTAAGTTGATTCTTAAACTCCTTTACTTTGTGCCCATTTTTTCTACATTTAAAGCAAAGCTTACTTCTTTCTTTAGTTACTGTGCAGTTTCTGCCAATATTGCTAAAACCTAGGCATTTATAACACCTATGCGGCTCGTTTTTGTAGTTAGTCATTCGGATTCTACAGGTGACCCATTCTATTCTGATCTTCTGTAGCTTAGTGAGCTTAGTCGCTATCTGAGCTGGTACCCGTATCACTGCAATGTCTTTCGCAGAGATCTTACCGCAGAGTCTTCTATGATGTTTTCCTTGCCAATTTCCTTCTGTAGTGCTTCTAGTACCTCCTCTTTTAAAGTAAGCACGTCCAGATCTCTTACTTCAATTGTTTCTTTTTGCTGGAGTGCTTTTATTGTGACGCCTTTCATTAGTGCTGCTTTAACTGCTTCTTGGAAGTCCGAGGTTTTGACTTCTCTTGTGCGTTTAAGCTCTATCAGAAGATCTTCTGCAACTGTTCTACGTATTTTATTTACGCTATTCCCCAGTGTGTTAAGTGACGAAGCCGCTTTCATTTTTGACAAAATCTTTGCATAGCTCTTTTTTTCTGCAGCCTTGATGATTAAAGCATCCGGTCTGGAAGGTTTTGCGCGCTTCGGTCCATCCTTGCTGGTCCTATTTTGGTTTGTACCGCCAGGGACATTTTTATTCTCCTGAGGAGTGAGCGCCCAATTTTTTATTGATGTAATTAGGATTTATCAACTAACAATCACAAAGAATTAAAGTTTATCACTTTTAATTGCGTCATAAGTAGTTAAAAATGATTTCAATGATTTGCATTAAATACGATAAAAAACGATAGAATTATGTATTATTTGCGATTTTAATACTGTATATTAAAAATGATTAAAATGATTTTAATTATATGCTATTAGAAACAATTTCATTTGGCTCAACATTAATTACGATTAACTAACAAACAATCAAATATAATTAAAACGTATTGCTTTTAGTTATAATATAGTCTTTTAAAAACGATACGATTACTTTAGATTAAACCTGACATTGCCGCATTATTTTCAGCGACATTAAAATAGATTAAAATAGATTAAATGGAATTATTAGTGATAATGCGAATCGAAAACGATTAAAATTAATGCTAAAAATAAGCATTAATTGCTATACGATTAAAATATATTAAAATTGATTCTTCTTAAATGATCACGAGGATTATAATTATTAAGAACGATTATAATGTGATTAAAATTAATTAAATTTTATCGCTTTTAATCTTCAGCTATTAGCAGGGTATACCGACTGACGTGTCACTAAACAAACAGAGGGACATTATATGCTAAAAGAAATTACAAGTGATCTTATTGTTCTTATACTTAAAAATACCTCTCTATGGTACAAAATCTCTGACTTCATTGAAAAATAATTGGCTTATACATAATTATTATGGCCTTAACTAGAAAACAGACGAATTTAACCGTTATCAAATTAGAAACTTGCTCTAAGATTCTCAACATGATGCAACCAAAATCTTCGTTCTGAGTTGATAAAAAGAGAAATGGCTTGAACAATTTTAATTTCTTGTTTAAAACATTTAACGGTATAGCTATTCATAAAAACCATATCTTGCGTATACACAAACCATGATTTAATCTACAAGATGCACTTCACACAGTCAATTTTATAAAATTATTTTATTAGTAATGCTTACAGTTGTAATGGAAAAATAGATAAAAGATAAAAAAACAGGAAAAAAGTAAGAAGTAAGTAAGAAACCCTATAAACATACGATATTACGTGAAATAAGAAGGGATGTTCTTATTTTCAGGTTCGTGGATCACTTTCATAAGAGAGAGGATGATCTCGAATCCATGTGATCTAGTATACTCATAGCTTATTTACTACATGCGATTATTCTTTAATTGCACTCTAATTGCTATACCATCTGTTATAATATATTTTCGTATGTAAAGGTTTTTATGTCTTACCTATAATTTGTATTTTTCTCTATTCGATAAAAAGATATTGGAATATCTCCATAAATCCATTTTTTGGTTAATGCATTCTTTAAACGTATGAGACTATCAGTACTATCATAAACTAAGGCAAATTGTTTCCATTCCATCTCTTTAATAAGCTGAGGAAATATCTAAACAATAAAACAAAACTATACACAGACGGAAAATACACATATTATTCATTTTAATTTCAAAGAAATATAAAAAATGTTATTTAAAACGCTGAATACATTTTTTTAGAATCTGCATTATATTATCCTCTATAATATCAAAGTCTTAAATAAGGACTGTTTATTACTATGACTTTATAGTAATAATATTAGGAATCTATAGTAATAATTCTTTTGCACCTGTGTCCCTTCCGTCAACCTTATAAATGCCTTTAATACGAACAATGTTTTTATCTCTATAAAACTGTACTTTCTCTCTCTCTCTCTCTCTCTCTCTCTCTCTCTCTCTCATTTAGAGATAATTAAATACATTACATATTTTAATTAATATATTACTTATTTAGGTATATAGACATCGATTGGGTCGAATAAAAAATGTTGTTTTTAATTTAAAAATATTATCATCTCGTTAAATACAACCATAAGTAATCATCAAACAAGGTGAAATATATATCTCTAAAAGAAATTGATTTTTCAAAAAGTAAAAGGTTAGGCGAGTTTCATATACTCCGCAACGAAATTACTGATAAAAAAGAACTAAGATCAATCAAACAAAGTCAAGTTTATTATATTTAATCATAATAAAGCAAAAAAATTGTTTTGTTCAATCAAGGGTTTACTTAACTTACTATAAGTACCTACATTTTAATATCCATGCATCTTGGGTTCTATCAGAAATTAATTAAATATTAAAGCGTACACACTCGAAAGTATCAGGATAATTACGATATAGTGGTCGCGTGTTATAACTCAAAAAACTAGGAAGATAGAATCATTGCATCTCCAAAAAATAATTAACGATGCAAGAGTTCTCTCGTGCTCGGCGCAAGCTAGAGAGAAAAAAGGACGAGCGCCGAAAGTGATCCATTAAATACATAGAAATAAATAAGCCGGGCAAAACAAGTAATTAAGATACACCAGAATAAATCGTCACGAAGGGCACTCATGCGTATGCTCAGCGCTGCTTATTTAGAATTGAGTGCTAGATGGAAGAGGAATAAATTAAAAATCGCAAATAAATTAAAATCAATGCAAACAGCAACACGAAAAAGTACTGCAGACTCCCCAATACAGCCAAACTTATATTTAAAATTTTGAGTGTAGATTGGAGGAACTGCACTTCAACACAGTCAGGCAATTAGACAGCCCACGGGACCAATCAAGCAGCCGCTAGAAACCTCTGAGCGCTTGGCGATGAACGCCAGATGCTAGCAAAACATTTGCTGCGTAAAAAACATACTAAGAGGCAACAATGATTTAATCGGCGATGGTCCAAGGCTTTAAGATTACGTTAAAGCAAGCATAGCCCCTTACGGTACGCAATTTGCAAAGGGACGTCCGGGAGGGAGGGGCAAATTCCAACGGCGGGTCCACTCAAGTGGAGGGGAAAACCAAGGAAGAGGGGCGTTCTCATTGACGCTTAAAAAGTGAACCCGCTCACGATCACGATGGTGCTAGAGAATCCCCCCAAAGATGTTCCAAGAGTTCCGGGGTGCGGTCAGGAAGGAGCTGGATCTTCAGTTACCCAACACGTGGCCAAAATTTGACGTCTCCTACTATAAGCAGGGGGTGTTAATCGTAGTAGCCGATAAGCCGGAGGCGAAGTAGTGGATGGCTAACGAGCAAGCCACTCCGGATTTACCCTGGGGTGACGCTAGGCTCGAAATAGGGGCAGAGCTACTTTAGCAAAGAATTAAGGCTGTTGCCTGGTTTCCTGATCTAGCAGAAAGGCCGGTGGTGATCTTGGACAGATTAGAGGGCTGAAATTCTTCCTTAAAGACAAAAGCGTAGAGGGTCGTCGAATCCAAGGTCGGGGAGGAAGCGGTGGCAGGCGCAGGAGACAGACAGCTGGTGCTGACCATCTCCGAATTTAACGGTGGGACGTTAGCGAAGATGGAGGACAGGTCTTGGTATGACATCGGAAGGGTGCACATGAAGAAGAATCGCTGAGAGACGCAAAAGACCGTCAAGAGGGGTACAAAGGCTGGGGAGAAAGTGATAAAGACATAAATCGATCCACTACTCTCTACCTCGCAAATTAACTTGCAACACTGTAAATACGCCTCAGCTATTTTACTGAGGAGTATGACAGTGGCGCACACAGGCATAGCACTCATCCAGCGACGCTAGGTAGCGAAGGGTGCCATAAGAGGGCCGGGTGATTCAGTCTGTTTTAAAGGCCCGAAAAAGCCAAGGCCAAGGACCTGTACAGCAACCAAGGGTGTCAATACGCTGCCGCTACTGAACCTTACGACAGGGGACCTCATGTGAGTTCAAACATAATTAGAGAACATAGGACGGGTTGTAATCGGGTCCGCCTACCTACCGTTCGACAGTACAAAAAACCCACCAAAGTAAGTTTAAAGGTTAGTAGAACATAGTATGCTTAACAACCTTTCACTGACTATAGGGTGCGACGCCAACTCACATCACAGAGTATGGGGAAGTACCAATGCAAGGGATGTCAGACTGCTTGATTATCTCGCGAGAACAGACCTGAAGATAATGAACTTAAGCGACACGCCTACATTCGGGAACACGGCTAGGAAAGAGGTGATGGACTTAACTTCGTCGTCCACCAAGATAGCGCACCTAATCAGCAAATGTCGAGTAAGCAACAAACCATCGTTGTCGGACCACTCTCTGATTACATGAATGATTGGTACCTATGGTGAGAAACAAGCCAAATGGGTGATAAATCTCAGGCAGACGAACTAGGAAGGATACAGGAAGGACGTGGAGGAAGCCATGCTCGAAAGACCTCTCGGCATCAGGGATAGCACATCCCTTGATGAAGCGGCTGACAGAATCGCTAAGAGCATCACTTAAGCCTATGAGGGTAATTGTCAGCCCAAACAAGTGCGGTCTAAAGGTGAAATTGAATGGTGCAATCAAATGCTGGAGCAACTAAAGTTGAAAACACAAAGGGGTCTGGGAAGAGTCAGAAAACACGGTACACGCGCTCCCTTTAGATCCAATATAGGATACAGAAGGATATATTCTGGAAAAGCGTCAGAGAAGCTAAGCAAAACAGCTTGAGAAACTACTGTAAGAACATCCAAAAGGGTAAATTGACAACGAGGATTCATAGAATCCTGGCGAGGAACCCCCAGGCTGTCCTGAGCACACTTAAGTTCCCGATTGGACAATACGCCACTAAAGAGGAGTAAACACTAAATTTCCTCGTACAAACGCATTTTTCCAGCTTCGTGGGGAGGGGAGGGGTGACGCATTCGGCGCCCTCGACTCCGACTTGTGCCGAACACCTCACCCACGCTTGACATAGCTTATTTTCTCCCCTTGTTGCACAATGTACTATTTTGTCCAAAGCAATCTCGCCCGTGAAAAATTTAGATATTTTTACATATGTCGTTAAGAAGTTTGTCTACGTAGAAAGACATTTCAAACGTCAAATAAATCAAATGTATTATGAACTTTTAAGCCATAAATGTGAACTCGAGAGGCATGTGCTAATCAATTTGAATTTGCGTTCCGTTTAGCGAAGAAACCCGGATTTATGACTGTAGTTACAGGAGAAGTAATACATCTAGTTAAGTGTTTGCAAGTAGAAGTAAAACGTCAGGATACTAAAAAATGTTTAATCAATTTAAGGTTACACGGAAAGAAGAAAATTTCTTCCTCTCGACGAGAACACCAATATTAACTAAAACGGGCACACGGATAAGTTCCAGTAAAGTAACATATAATATAAACCATTAGTTACAATTTTCACCTGCACCGTCAAGTGTAGTGCCATCAGAAACGCTGCGCCCTAAAACAAAGCACACTTAGAAATATGCTACTTCAAAAGCCATGAAGGTGAGCGGCATTTATACCGAATCAGACTTAAATAACTTGCGTGACCACATAATGTTTCCGTTAAAAAAATCGTCAGTTCTAAATAATGTTGTCATGGAAAAGACCAGGAAGTCAATTATGGGAAAAGGGATATAAATAAATCAATTTTTAAATTCAGAAGTATTAGAATCACTTCCAAATAACACGCCAGATCATCTCTGGGGACGCTTTCTTATTTTTGAGATTGCTAGTGCTGGAATACTTAGAATACTTTTTATCGCCAGACTAATCAAAATGCTAGTCAACACCATCCTGCATGGATTCGCCATTTATAGTGTGTATGGTTAGTAAATTCATTCTTTAGGATCCATATGGAATTCAGTGACACACCTATTATTACAATTGGGGAATAGAAAATCAAGCAAGCCGCAACCTTACAAACGACATTCCGACAAAGGGGACGTTCCAAAGGAAAACACCAGCCCAATCTATGACGCTGCAGAGAAGAGATCAATCGATTTAGATGAAAACAAAGCAAATCGCAGAACCATTTAAAAGATTAGTTATCACATACGGCACATGTATATATAATTATATGGTGGTTCTCTGTGAAATCGAAAATGAAAATTTTAACTGTATATATGTTCTGTATGTTGTACCTGACTCCCAAAAAAATTTTCAGCGCGATTCCTTCATTTGGCTTCGGGTTCTAACTGGTCAATGTTGAGGTTTCAAGCAATTTTGCATTTTTTGCCTATATTCAATGATTTATAGCTTATAAGAGTTGCATTTTTAACTACAACTATCCCGATACATTTTTTTTTGTGAAATTTTCTGAATTTTTTAATAAAAATACTTTGAAATTCCTGTATGTATATTAAGACTACCTTATTTGCATTTTAAACCTTAAAATATGAAAATCTAAATGTTCGATCCAGACTCCGACAACCTCAATACAGTAAAAAGATACCTTTTTATAGTAAAAAAGTAGCTGTAAAGTTTAAAAATGGGCCTGACCTTCTACTAAAAGTTATGTAGAAAACAAACATGATATAATGGCTAATAAGTGGTTTTACATTCAAATTTGACACGAATACATTTCATGACTACCGATATCAACATCTGTTTGTATTTTATACGTTTTAGTCTCTTAAACGTTTGGTCGGCTATGGTACATATTTAATTATTTAGCGTGTTATTATTAAATATACAATTAAATATTAGATGTACACTCGATGGTAGTTAATACTAGTGGAACATTTTTAAAATACTGTAATCGGATTGCTGGATCGATAAATTCTAACCAATCAAAAGCACGATTTCAAAAACGTTCCACGAGAACTACCGCCAAGTACAAATGAATATATTCAATACAGCCAACATTTTATAAAAGTAGTTATAGCTACTAGTACACGAAACCGATTTTAAAATTATAGAATACAATTTTTCTTTTTGAAAATGTTTTTTTTAGTAATATTTATATTCTGTACTAAAATGTAATACATAATACAATATTTACTTTTATAATAAATAATAACGATATCTTAAAGCCCTAGCGAAAAAGAAAATCGAAAACCACAGAAGAAAACAGTTATGAACTGCAGATGACAACAGAAAAATGTCGCAATTAAGACACAGACAACAATAATCTTTTGTTGTTTTCAGTTTTATTCAGTTGGCTTCAGTTTTTATCAGGTATAAAATTTTACAATTTTGTAAATGAATAAAAAATGAATACAACGACAATAACTATTAATAAGTAAAGGCAAGTAAAGATAAGTAAAATAAGCTATGTCAAGCGTGGGTGAGGTGCTCAGCACAAGTCGAAGTCGAGGGCGCCGAAGGCGCCCGAAACGTGAATGAGTGCTGAAATCACCTTACCCGAGTCTGACATAGTTTTTGTTCCCGTGTTGCACACCGTGTTTTTTCCAACTAAGACATGAAAGGGATTTTTTGTATGCGTGAAAGTTGGGTAGAAGATGAATTTCAAGTCGTGCACACAAATTTTGAGAAATTCGAAAAAATTGCAAAATTTGATAGATTTGAAAAACGGGTATTAAAATAAGGTTTTCTAACCTCCAACATAAGTCAAGATTGCATTTAAATTATTAGTATTGCGTGTATACGCAATCTGTTGGTATCTATTTGAAATATATTAACCTCATCTTTCATCTATGAAAAGATTTATTCAAAAATATTACGCTATTAACTTAATATTGACACTTAAAAATTTGCTTAGTATATATTTTTTTTGTCAGTTTCTTCTTCCGATGTTTTGTCACATCCAGTCATGTGACTTCCGGGGAGATGTATTATACGCCATAGGCTACAGCAGTTATAATCTACTTTACCGACATTCAACTGCTACTCGATGACACACAATTGTGTATTCTATATTATATTAAAGGCCTTAACGTACCCTGTTACGAACATATAGGAGACAAAGTCAAAAAGCGAGAATAAGTAGACGACGGGACTCGAACTCGTGGATCCGAAAGCCAGAGGCCTGTACCTTAAACACTGAGCTAAGCGCATGCATCGCAGTACAACTCAGCTGCTCGACTCTTATCGCTGACTCGTCTTGCTGCTCACGTTGTAGATATGTGCGTCTGTGACAATCCGAGAGCCGCTAAGCCACTTATATCTTTTTCCGATTTCTTGACATCCTTTTTCTCTATTTATTCTCTATTATATTAGAGGGCTTAACGTACCCGTGTTCCGTGATGCCTCTCATATCTCTTTCAAATTACTTGACATCCTCTTCTTCTATATATTCCTGTATTATATTAGAGGGCTTGAGGGGTCACAACACCTTTAAACTTCGAAAAAATCGATTTTTTTTTATTTTGTTGCTTATTTTGACAGAAAATTTTTCGTAAAATACGCTCCTAAAACCCATTTCTCAGAAAAGAAATTCCTGCAAAGTTATAAGCAAAATACTAATACAGAATATTTTCTATTTTTTCGTCAAATTGCGTATTTTTCATTTTTTGTCTAATACGACTTATAATTTTTATTTTAAGTTTTATAAATTGAATCTAAAAGAAATTTCTATTGTAAATGTTGAAAATACTATTTTTCTACCGTAGTATATACGTATATCATGCTCGCATACATATTTGAGTAGATAAATTTGAGCATATTGACAAGATTTTTTTTGCGTTATTTTCAAGATGAATTTCTAGTTTCGCTTCTTGTATAAGGCTCTAATCGAAACGTAGAGACATTTATTTCGATTCAAATATCGCGCGCCCGCGTGCCACCTGTGGAAAGGTAAGAATCAATGTGTCAGAGAAGGACAGATTCGCGGTCACAGTTCCGCGGTTTTGCTATAGCGGACCGAAAATATTTGAACACAGCTGATAAAGAACTGAAATGTGATTTACACTATGTAAACACAGCTAAAATCTAAGTACATAAATGGAGCTGATATTTTTCAAAAGTTTTTTAAAACTGATCTAAGTAGTGTTTGTAGTGTTTTTGAGGTTATAGCTTATAGCTTAAAATCCTAAAAAGAAAAAAAAAGTTAAGTGTTGGTCTAAAAGCAGAGCAGTAAAGTTTTTTAAAAAAGTGTGAAGTTTAGTGATTTTAAAAATATATGTGATCATCGAGATGTTAAGGGAAGGTTTGGGAGTACCCATCAAGACAGAAAGTACTCTCGAGGAAGAGGCATGAAGAGACCAAAAAGATTTCTAGGAGTAACAAGTAAGGATGAAGCTGCCAACAAGTCAAGACCTTCAAGTTCTGCAAGAAAGATACAAACTCCAACAGCGTAAGGAACTTCTGAGGTCAGGAATAGATTGATAAATATCCACATTCTATTTCCTGCGCTCAAGGAACTTTTCATTTGCAACCAATGCCATGGAAAGTTCAACTTGGCGAATCCGAAGCTCGAGAATTAGGATTCAAGATTAAAGTAGTGTGCATCGAGTGGTAAGCTGGTAGCTATCAACTCATGCAGAAAAGTTGGAATCAAGAATTATGCTTGGGAAAACAACAGAAGAGCAGTGGTTACATTTCGTGCTTAGACACGCTGGTCTATCAACATTTTGTGGATTGATCGTGTATGGGACAAGACTACATTAAGGTTTAAAAATAAACTGTGAAATCATTGTTGATCAGATATTATGGCTTTATTGAAATCTCCTAACGATCAGGTCCTGGTGTGACCTTCTCTCACAAGTTGTCGCCGAGAACTGACGCTTTACTCATTAAACGCCGCCGAAAACTCGGGCCCGCTAAAACAAAGACGCTCTCCCGAGGACTACCGAAGTGACTTGAAGCAATGCGCGCGCTCCTCTATATCTATAGCTATACATACGCAGTCATGTGCCCACGCGAACGCCTCCCGCCACTCGACTCTCTGGCCTGGCAGTCACAGATCGGCCCTTTAGCCTTTCCGCGTGACCTTCAAAATTCGCGGAGTAAAACTCCTAGAGGGGGGCGTGGCAGTCTAGGAATGATTATAAAATCACTCCTAACCGTATTGGCCTGAAGCCACGAATCGCCTTGTCGATTCACGTATATGAGAGCCAAATGATGGAGAAACGTTCGCTAAAACTACTAATAGGTAGAATATATTATTAATAAAGAATAAATACGCCGCACTTGCTATTATCCCTAGTAGCCCTCGGTTACGTCCGTAACAGATGTAATGTTTAAAACCCATGGCTCAGTCTGCATATGTTTCAATCCACGAACAATTTAGTAAAGTGTGTCAAAAAGTGGCTAAGGACTCCATGAAGACTGCAGCGATAGAAAAAAAAGCCGCCACAGAGACTGGAGCACCCGGATTAAACATTTCTGGAGATGGTTTGGCTGTAGACTGGTCATTTTCTACAGTTTCAATTTAAAGATTTAACTCAGTGACCAAAAGAAAAGATAAGTATAAAGCGTTGCCATTATCAAGATAACCTTTTTATTACATTTCTATGAAAATTCATGAAATGCCTTTTTTGCTTTCTCTAGAGGAAGCTTTGTAATAGTAAAATTTTGAGTTTTGTCAAAACATCTAGAAAATACTTTTTGTTGTGTTAGAAGTTAAAATCAAATGTTTTTAGAAAATGTCCATATGGATGTGTATGTGTGTTTTTTTTTTATTAGGCGTAGGCAGAGCAAGCACTGTACAAGTAACCCTCCGACACCGGATCCCCACAGGTACTATCGTTGAACAATACTTTCGTAGGGCCCGTTAACTAGCCTTTTTTGGCTTCTCCTTTGAAGTTTGACATTTCTGTACATCCCCCATCCACCAAAGTGATTAGGGGTTCAGGATCAAACTCGTCTTCTTCATTCTGCATCGTCCTGCCGTCTTCTTACTTCTGCATCGTCCAGCCGTCTGCTTCTTGCCGCATCGCCTAGTCGTCTACTTCGAGCAGCACCGACCGGCCATCCTCTGGACAGACTCAACCCCGACACCTACGTTCCTCTGCATCGGGTGAGGGAGTCTGGGCTCAACTCACTTAGCTACGTTTCTTAGCATCGGTCTGAGTAGCACGTAGAGGTACTCAACCCTAGCCCCTGCGTTCGTCTGCATCAGGCAGGGGAGTGAGAGCTTAACTCTGTCACCTACGTTCCATTGCATCTGTCCAAGGAGCGTTTTGTATCTATTACCTAGTGGCCTTCGTCTAGCAACAGTTTTACTCAGCTGTTTTGCCATGTTCTTCCCTTCTTTTCTCTTCGTTATATCTAACCTTTTTGATAATAGTCCTTACGTAGTTGTTTACTGCGCACCGGCCATCGTTTGACGCTAGCATAGCTGTCATCATTGACTCAGGGGTTACCCTAGCCTGAAGGTACCGCTTGAGTCCCTCTCGTTCCATTACGCATCGCAAATAGCTGCAGAAGACATGTTCCGCATCTTCGTTTGCTTCCAAACATACTGGGCAATTTGGATTATCCTCTATCTTGAAGCGGTGTCGGTAGGCTCGAAAGCATCTATGCCCGCTCAAAAACCGCGCAAGGTAGTAATTCACTTCCCCGTGTCGTCTATTAGTCCAGCCAAAAATACATGGTATGAGGCGGTGCGTCCATCGCCCATTTCCACTGAAGTCCCATCGTCTTTGCCACTCAGCTAGGGTTTGTTTCTTTTGAGTATTGCCACCACGCCGGTTTTCTTCGTATATATTCTTTTGTTCTGTTGCTAGGAGGTCAATAAGCGGCATACTTGAAATAACGCACACTGCATCTTCTAATACTGTTCGGTAGGCAAAAGCGACCCGCAATGCATTTCTCCTATAAACTGTTGACAGTTTTCGTGCATAGGACTTCACCAACATAGCGTCTGCCCATATTGGGGCACCGTATAATATAATTAATGTAGTTACACTGGCTAGGAGTAACCTTCGGCCCTGCATTGGTCCACCTACATTTGGCATTGAACGCGATAGTGCCGCACCGACTTTTGTTGCCTTATTGCTGGCCTTCTCAAGATGCTGTTTAAACGTTAGTCTGACGTCCATGGTGATTCTCAGGTACTTAATGGTCGGCTAAGAGTTTATTTCGTGTCCGTCTACTGACAGCGTTATTGTCTCAATTTTCTTTCTACTGGATATAAGAATAGCCACCGTTTTATGGCTAGCAAGCTCAAGTCCAGTCTGCTTTAGCCAATCGTGAATTATACTTACTGCCTCGTTAGCGATTTCCATCACCTCCTCCTTTTGCTTTGCTACTACTACTGCAATGTCATCTGCAAATCCTACAACTGTTGCACCGTTGGGTAGCTCTAGCCAAAGTACGCCATCGTACATGATGTTCCACAATAGTGTGCCAAGCACTGACCCTTGGACCCCTCCGGTTACTTGATAGGTTTTCGTGCCGCTTTCTGTGTCATACAAAAGGGTTCTGTCTTTCAGGTAGTCAGACATAATCCTTCTTATATATGCGGGTACCTCTTTTTTCCGTAGTACCTCCTGTATCTTGCCCTAGCTGGCTGAGTTAAACGCATTTTTAACATCCAGTGTAATAATAGCACAGTACTTCTTGGATCCTCCTTTCCACCTTTTTCCTTCTGTTGCAGTTCTAGCGGTGTCAACTACTAAGCTTATGGCATCCAGACTGGAGCGTTTTTTCCTGAAACCGTATTGATATTCCGCAAGTCTGCCTGGTTTTTCAATGACTTAGTCCATTCTAACGCCGATTATGCGCTCTAAGATCTTGCCCGGGATGTCCAGCATACAGAATGGTATGTATGAGGAAGATTCTCTAGGTGGCTTATCTCCTTTTGGTTGTAGCACCAGGCATTGTTTCTTTCAGATCTTAGGAAACGTCCCTTCTTTATGATATGAGTTGTACAAGTCCACAAAGACATCGGGGCGTGCCTGTATAGCTTGTTTCAATGCAATATTGGGTATGCCATCCAGCCCTGGAGCCTTGTTATTCCCAATTCTTTTGCATGCAGCCAGTAATTCTTCTGTTGTGATTGCTGGAATGGTTTCGGCATTTGCCTCTGCTTTAGAAATAGCTGTTACTTCCAGTTGAAGGGGAAAAAGTGTGGTTATCCAGCGATCCCGGGCTTTTAGGATGAGGGATATAACCTCCCTTTATCTTCTTCATTACCACTTGGTACAGTCGCCCCCAGGGGTCCAGCTCAACCTCGTCCAATAACTCTTTAAGGCACCGTCGTTTTTTCTCTCGGATTTTCCTCTTGAGTATTCGTTTAGCATTCTTCATTTCTTTATTAAGGGTGTCTACTATTTCTTTACCACGACCAGTCTTGTAGTATTTCTTCCTAGCCCGCTGTTCCCGTCTTCTGGTTTGATGACACTCTTTGCAGGCCGCGTCGATTTCTTTATCCCACTAGTATACTGGCGGTCATCTATTGTTGGGGGGTTCTCCTTGGCATTGTTGCGTCGCAGGCTCGGGTAATATTTCCCATTACCTGCTCGACCTTATTATTCGCAGATCTAGACAGCTGTATTTCTTATAAAGCCAGCAGGAATGTCTCCTTATCACAATCCTTTGTTTTCCAGCCGACTCTCTTTGTCATTGCCCTCTTGTTGGATCTCTGTTTTGATATTCTTATCTCCATTATTATCGCTTGGTGGTCACTGTTTGTGTAATGATCGCTCACCATCCACGATCTAACTGAGCTAATCAGGCAGCTGCTAACAAACGTGAGATCTATGATGGACCCTGCGTCACCTCTTTGAAATGTGTAAGAACATTCCTGGTTAACTGAGTCTAAGTCAAGGAGGGCGAATGCTTCCAATAGCACTTGTCCTCTTTCCTTCGTACTTTGGCTGCCCCACTCTACTGCCCAGGCGTTGAAATCGCCTGCTATCAGTACCGGTTTTCTTCCTACAGCATCCTGTACTATTTGGTCCAACAGTTGTCTGAATTGTTCTATTGACGTGTTAGGTAAAGCATAGCAGCTGTAAATGTGTACGTCTGCGACCTTAGCGCGTACGAATCCTTCATTACGTCTTATCATTTTTTTTCTGGAAAGTGGCGTCTATGCATGCCCATATCGCCGTGAAACGCTCATCACTTCCTCTTACTGGTCCTTGATGCTTTTTAATATTAGATTTTAGTAAAAGAAATAATAAGTCTAATATTTATCAGAAAAAGTAATAAACATTTGCAAATCTGAACCGTGGATCCAAATTCAGATTTGAAATAAATTGATTTTAGTTTAAATTATTATTTAACGAATAATATAAAAAGAAAATTGATTTTAAATGAAATAAGTAATGATAATAATAGTAGGTCCGGGATTGTGGGTAATGAATATGCAACGCAATAATTATAAACTCTTGTTTATATTCAAAATAGTGTGTATATTAACAAAAATAATTGAACATAAGAATAATGCCTGTTTTTACTATTATTCCTTTTAAATAAAATTTAGTTACAATTTTGTTTGTTTTTTGATGAAGCCTTTTGTTATACGATTATCAAATATTATTATACTCTACGCTTAAATTTGCTGTAGGGTATGTGTTAGAGCGCTTAAATGTGCTGCTCAATAAGTTTTACAAATATTAATTAGAACGTTTGAATGTGTTGCTCGAATTTTATAAGTATTTAAATTCTACGCTTAAATTTGCAGTAGATTCCTGTGTATGTACTAAGGCGCTTAAATGTGCTGCCAGAGTAGACTAGAGCTCTTGAAAATGCTGCCGCTAGTGATTTAACACAGACCTCGCATGGCCTTTTATAGGGCGCTAAGCGAGCGCTGATTCAGCCGCCGAAATTATTTATATATTCACACAATCATACTATCATTCATTCCTATTTACATTTTCCATTCATACAAACACACTCAGATGCGCGCGACTCGCCGTCGCTCGCTCACGCTCACGTACGCATATAAATCTAGTTACGCAACGCGCTGCTGCTCGATGCTGGCTGTGTAGCTGGAGAGAGAAGAGTGGGGCGCGCACGCACACATGTGAGCCGGATAGTCCGCCGTCGCCACGTGGACTACTGCGTAGCTGCTGCTAGCTTCGTAGGAGGTGAGAAGAGTGGGGCACGAGAAACATTCCGTGCGCTCGCTGTATAGGCAGAGTCGGATGTTTTTAGAATTTTTTAAATATGTATGTTTTAGGAAGTTACACGCCGGATCGTGTATGGGGCATTACAGCCGCTTTACCAGTACTGTCCATATCCTACGATGGTTTGTCCAGGTCTCTGTATTGTTCACAGACGATGTCTATGTCGATTCCTGTCTCGCGGACATATTGTCTGAGTAAGTCCTGTGCAGTCGCGCAGTGATTCATATTTAACTGCACTATTTTCATTTTCGTTGTCTGTCAGTGGCTTCTACTGCAGCTCTATAAACTGGACATGCATAGCTATCAGCTGCGCAGTCACTCTTCCCCCCTGTGCCTCTTTTGTAGAGTACACAGTTGGGTTGGTTCTTACACTGCTTTGCTTTGTGCCCATATTTTTCACATTTAAAGCAAAGCTTTCTTCTGTCTTCAGTTACTGTGCACTTTCTACCGATATGGCCAAAACCTAGAGATTTATAACACCTAAGCGGCTCGTTTTTGTGGTCAGCCACCCGGATTCTACAGTTGACTCATCCTATTCTGATCTTCTGTAGCTTAGTGATCTCAGCCGCTATCTGAGCTGGTACCCGTATCACTGCAATCTGCGTGTCACCATACGTCTTTCGCAGAGATCTTATCGTAGAGACTTCTATGATATTCTCCTCGCTAATTTCCTTCTGTAGTGCTTCTAGTACCTCTTCTTTTGAGGTAAACATGTCCAGATCTCTTAGTTTAATGGTTTCTCCTTCCTGGAGTGCTACTATTGTGGCGCCTTCCACTAGTACCGCTTTAACTGCTTCTTGGAAGTCCGAGGTTTTGACTTCTTTTGTGCGTTTATATGTGTACACGTATTTATATGTGCGACACGAGTCTCGCACATATAAATACGTGTGAAGACGGCTGCAATAAACACGGCATGCGCAGCGAGCGCGCGCGCTCAACGAACGAAAGGCGAATCCGCACGACGCGAAATGAGCGCGCGCGCGCGCAACATTCGCAAGTCGAGTCCACACGAGCACGGAGCGCGGTAGCCGGCGAGCGACTTAGCGACGACGCGCCAGATGGTGCGAGCGGCGTACGAGTGAACGCACATATACATATCCTTTATAAGGCGGATCGCGCGGCACGATATGCAGTTCTATTCGAGCTCCACTCCAGGTAGCATCGTGCGCACAAGTTACTACAGGGAACAGCGAGAGATAGATCTGCGCCGACGAAGTCGTCTCGTGAGCACACGTGACGATTTGGTAGACGAACCGAAACCCGAAACTCCGAATTGCCGTCGTGAGCACACGAGGTAACCCGGAACACCCGAGCGACATCGAACCTCGTCTACGTGAGCACACGTGACGATACCCGGTGCCACCGTAAAAATCCTAACCAACAAAGCCAGCCTTACGCCGACATCTCACGACTCGCTTTATCTCTGTGCGCACACAGGATAAAGAGAGGAACGAGACGAGCGACGAAGATTTATGAAGCCACGACTCCATAAATCCGACGGATAACCTGAAATCCCTGTTGCACTATCCCGGCCGTTACTGTGCGCACACAGAGCGGTCGAGATCGTTGTTACGCGACACATTCGGATCGGCGTAGCCATGCGCACACGACTCCATCGTACCGAATGAATTCCTAACCTCAAAACCCGCCACCGATCCGTCATACCGCCACCGTACCGAAACACCATAGCCGCGAACACCGAATCATTGTTGTAACGAGATCGCGTAGATATTCTTGTAAACCGTCAACCGCGTTAGTTTAAACCATTCTATTTGTGAAGGCGAAATATTTTTAACAAGACGCATAATTGATTTCTGTTTCAGCCGGAATTTAACAACTGATTCCCAAATTGCTATTCTTTACTTAAGAAATATATTTTGTTATTGTTAATATAAAAACAGACTCATTTCTTGCCCCTTTCCCCTATCCAGATCCTGGAATCGACTGACTATCCAGTCTCTTAGGGAAAGTTAAACCGTTACAGCTCTGTTAGAAGATCGCCTGTAACTGTTCTGCGTATTTTATTTACGCTATTCCCCAGTGTGTTAAGTGACGGAGCCGCTTTCATTTTGGACAAAATGTCTGCATTACTCTTTCCTTCAGCTGCCTTGATGATTAAAGCATTCGGTCTGGGAGGTCTTGCCCTCTTTTGTTCATTCTTGCTTGCTCTAAACCGACCCTTTTTACGGCCAGATAAAAAACACCCAACCGTACCATGGAACGCCCTCTTTGCCTTTATCGACCCTCGGTAAAGGCACACCTAGCTCCATCTTTTGTGCCCTTGTTCCCCGCGGTACGACCGTGAGTAGTGCTTCGTGGGGGGGGGGGGGGGGGGGG
>JAZHPH010000160.1:163242-199116 GCA_037356405.1 Nasonia oneida
AAAGGCTTTTACGTCCTCTTCTAAATGATGTAGTCGTCATCACGTTTCTTCTTTCTGCGTCGTCCGGGCGTCTGCTTCTTTCCGCATCCTTTCCTCTTCTCTTCTTATTTCCTCTCAAACCTTCCTTCTTCAGTAATCTTCAGCATTCTTCTAGCAGCGAGTTTTCTTTCACCTTCTTTAGTTTCCCCTTGTATCTTATGGCCCCTTTCTGTTGCCCTCGTTTCCAATTTGAACCTTGTCATACCCCAGTGAATCATATGTACTTGTGTTGTCCTCTCTAGTTTCAGTATCCTCTTTAGATATCTTCTTTGTACTTTTTACAGTTTCTCGTGCCCTTTCCGCCTCAAAATCTTTGCTCCATATTCCAGTACACTTTGTACAAGTGCATCAAACAATTTCATCTTTCAGTTTTCTCTAAACAGCGCCTCTTCTATTCTCTATATCGTGCTTATTATACAGGGTGTTTCATTTTAATCCGACCACGACAAAAAATCATGGAAAACTAATTTTAACGAAAAATGACCTTAACAAAAGTTGAAGGGGGTAAAGGAGGCCATCGAATGACACAAACACCTATGACCTTGAACTCGATTTTCAAGGTCATTTGAGGGTAATTGTGATTTTTTTAAATAGGAACCTCTATTTTTGACCTTGGAATCGGATAGAGCGGAAAAAATTACGTCGCAAAGGATATTTTAAGTTTGCTTTAGTGACCTTGAGTAGGTCAATTCAAGGTCAAATAAGAAGTATCAGCCTAAGATTGTTTTCCTTTCAATTTTTTCGTAGAATTATCATTTTGTTATTGTAATAAACATTAAGAGAATAATTGACTTAAAATGTGATTATGCTTTCCTGACTTCAAAGCCATTTTGTAAGGTCAAAAGTGCAAAAATGCAATATCAAATGTTATGTGGAGTCCATATTTATATCTTAACTTTAGTGTTGCCCAGGAACAACGACGTGGACGTAATAGGATTGTGTTCCCTTTGGGGTACTTGATTAGAGTGAGTCTCCTTGCCTCTCACTTTTATTATGTACAGATTTGAACGTAGGTGCCCAAAGTCACCACCATTTTTTTGGATTCTATTCAGTTCTTGGGATGTTTTCGTAAGCGAATTTTTATCCTATCTTTAGCGTTACTCAGGAACGACGTGGACACAATTGGCTACTAATTTTCCTCATCGAATTTTGCCTGAATATCTTGTTGAAATAATTAATTTATTTTGTAAAGATGATTTTTCATGTTGAATTTTCCCGCGACTCATTGTTGAAATAGACAATTTTTCTAATAAGAGATCTCTTTTCATATGAATTTATCCTCTACTCATTGTTACTTACACTTAGTATTCAATAGTTTACTAGTTATTGAATAGTTATTGATTAGCCAAACTAATCAAATATCATTATCCGATTCCAAGGTCAAAAATAGAGGTTCCTATTTAAAAAAATCACAATTACCCTCAAATGACCTTGAAAATCGAGTTCAAGGTCATAGGTGTTTGTGTCATTCGATGGCCCCCTTTACCCCCTTCAACTTTTGTTAAGGTCATTTTTCGTTAAAATTAGTTTTTCTATGATTTTTTGTCGTGGTCGGATTAAAATGAAACACCCTTTATGTTTCCTTGTCCTTTAATTACTTGATCTGTACCTCTTCCTTGCCGTTTTCCTTTATTGTGTATCCTAGGCACTCAAATTTCTTGACCACTTTTAATTCCTCTTCTTTCCTCATAAATGTCTCCTCTTTCTTCTGTCTTTCTCCATTTTCCAAGATCATTACCTTCGATTTCTCTGTGTATAGTTTTAACCCTTTTTTCTATAATTTTCTTGAACCTTTTTAACATTTGCCCGCTCGCGTTTGATGCATGTAGCGACACATTATCCGCATATGAGATCGACCGAGTCTTCTTCCTTCCTTTTATCACTCCGCCTTTTTGGATTTTACTTATTTCTTCCTCCAAGTCTGTCATCGCTACATTAAATAGTAGTTGGTGTTGCGAGAGAGTTGCGTGGTAGAGGAGGGGGATGAGTAAAAATAAACTTGGTAGCACTTCACTGCAATATACTTAAATTTATTTTTAAGTTAATTCAATGTTGGCACTGTAGAATGTGTATCGTCGTATGTAGGTTTGTGCGATGTTATTGCTTTCGCGTCTCAGAGCCAAGTGAGTCAAAATCGCGGTTGACCTGTGACCAACAGCCTGTTTGTGTGTAAGTGTATAAGTGTGTCAGTGTAGTGTGTATACATGAACGTGAAAAGGTCTTCTTAATTGGGTTTTGGAACAGTGGGCTTAGTAAGCATTTCTGTCTCACTCCGTTTTGAGTCTCGAAGTTTCTGATTTCCTCTTCTCCTACCCTTATTTTATATTCTGTTTTGTCGTAGATCTACAGGGTGATTCTACAACAATACAAGATTTATATTCCACGGTGATCAGCGTAAAAAACTGAATCTAGAGGAATTGGACCGAAAAATATTCCTCTACTTTTTACTGTCCCAGTCAGGAAAGAAAAATTCTCCCACCACAGCGCCTGGCAGAAAAGCGCGTAAGAGAAAGTGAGCGCGGTGGCCGTGGCACCGTTGCTAAGGCTGCGGCGGCGAACAGAGTAAAAGAGGGAGCCGAAGAGATCGGAAAGGGCGATTCTTTTACAAAGTCTGACGATCTGCATGTGCAAATAATTTTCGTTTAAATGATAGAACTAATTTTAATAAATTTTCCAGACACTTAATTTCCAGATTAAGTCAATGAGAGAATGGCAAAAGCCTCGATTTCAAAGCATCTGCTGCAGTTTTGTTTCCCACATTTGCAGCGAAAAATTGAAAAACGTCAAGAGCTGTCCTTTTAGAGCAGCTGCTGCTGTCTTTACGCGCTTTTCCGGCCTTATCACACTAGCAAACGGCACGAGTAGCTCGATCTGCGTCGAGATTCGGAAGATAAGGTTTTTTTTGATAGCGTAAATTCTAAAAACGGCAAGAGCTGCCCTATTTTACACTAATAAATTGCACGAGAAACACTTTTCGCGGACCTATTAGCAGGACTTTATGCGGAGCTTTCTGCGGCTCTATTCGCGGGCCTATCAGCAGGACTTTATGCGAAGCTTTCTGCGGGCCTATCTGCAGTATTTAAGTCGGAGCTTTCCGCTGTACTATCCGCGGGACTTTACGCGAAACTTTCTGCGTCTCTTTTCGCGGGCCTATTAGCGGGACTTGCTGCGGCTCTTTCCGCGGGCCTATCAGCGAGACTTTATGCGGTACTTTCTGCAGTACTTTCCGCGAGCCTATCAGCGGGACTTTATGCGGAGCTTTATGCTGTACTTTCCACGGGCCTATCAGCGGGACTATATGCGATACTTTCCGCGGGCCTATCTGCAGTACTTTTGTTGTAATATGTGAATTTACAGTCGTAATACATCAAAAATGTACTTGTCGCGCCATCTACTGGTTGACGGCGATTTCGTGCAACGAGATAAGCTCGAGCGAACGCGAGCATAGTGCGCATGCCTCGCGTATATACTCTAAGCGCATACTATGCTGTATACTCGGCTCCGTGGAGTCAGACTATGCGATACTGTATCATACTCTCTTTCTTGCCTGTCATTTGAAAAATTATGGGTTATGTGCTACTGGTACAGTTAGAGAAAATAAAGTCGGTATCAAAAATAGTATTCAAAAGAAAGATGATCGAGGAAAATATGAGGTGAAACATGATCAGAATAGTGGTTTGAACTTTTTAACCGTAATGGACTCGAAACCAGTCTCTATTTTATCAACTGCAGCTGGAGCAACACCACTAGGCCCTGTTCTACGTCGCCAAAAAGGTCTAAAAGACAAGAGAGAACTTGACTTTCCAAGAGCGTTTTTGATTTATAATAAATTCATGGGTGGAGTTGATCTACATGATCAACGTTGCAATAAAATAGAACCAATAATACGATCTAAGAAATGGACATGAATAATATTTATCCGACTTATTCAAACTTTCATAACTAATACTGTGACTGTATATAATACTGCTAATCAGGGTGAGGGGGTGAAAAAGAGTACCAAAGATTTTGCTATGGGAGTAGGTAAAAATTACTTGAGCAGGTCTTGCAAGAATTCAGGATCATCACTCCATGAAACTAAACAATTGCTCCGAAAGGCGTGCGGCTATCAGGGTTGTAAAATTCGTACACGGAAGTTTTGCAGTACTTGTTCCATGTATTATTGTGGTACATGCTTCAAGACGGCTCATCCTCAAATGGATGGAATATAAAAAACTAAAAATTAGAAAATATAAAAGAATATAAAAAAAATATAAAAATATACAAAAAAAATACAAAATTTACTAAAAAAAATACAAAAAAATACAAAAAATATGATTCTCAAAAGCGTTCACCTCCTCGTGGTGAGAATCGGGCAACTCTGATGTTTACGAATAGATCAGAGGCAAAGAACGCGTGATTGCCTTCGTAAAGACATTGTACATCGTTGAGAGCGTTTTTCGATTTCTGATACTATGATAATTTTTTTCTCGAGAACGGCGGGTTCTAGGGAGAAAATGAATAGAAGTATTTTGATTCAAAATTTCATGTAGAATACCGTAGTATTTTTTATTTTACCTAAAACACTGTTTTTGAGTTTCCGGTCGGACATATTGGATCCGCCATTTTGAATTTTGATAATCTAATAATGAATATAGATCTAATTATTCTGATAGTTCATTATAATATTGAATAAAGAGGTTTGAGAACTATACAGTGTGAGTTCTTATCATTCTCTGTATTTTTTCTCTTTATTTTGTCGAATGCTGCTCTCATATCTGCGTAGCAAGCGTAAATATTTCCTTCTTTTTTCTAAGTTTTTGCTCCAGTTTTTGCTTCTTCCTTTTCTAAATCCCATATGGATGTAGCTCAGTCTGTCCTCTCTCTAGCCTCTTCTCAATTCTTCCCCTTATAAGCTCTGCGTATATTTTGTATCCTGCGTCTATGAATGTTATTCCTTTGTAGTTCTTGCAATCTCCCTTATTGCCTTTTATGTACATCGGGGTTATTGTTCCTTTTTTTACATTCTTTTAGCAGCTCTTCTCCATCTCAAATCCTCCTTACTATTTCTGTTAGCTCTTCTATCAACTTGTCTTCTTGATATTTTCACGCCTCGTTTTGAATTCCATCTCCCCCTGGTGCCTTTTTCTCCTTTAACTTTCTTATTATTGCCTCTATTTCCTCTATCTTTATCTAGTCTTTCGTTCTTTCTATTTCGCTCTCCGGCTTCTTCTCTCAGCTCTGATGTTCTTCTTTCTTTCCTGAACCCTCGAAGAACTCTAGCCACTTTTTCTCTATGATAATTTTTTTCTCGAGAACGGCGGGTTCTATGGAGAAAATGAATAGAAGTATTTTGATTCAAAATTTCATGTAGAATACCGTAGTATTTTTTATTTTACCTAAAACACTGTTTTTGAGTTTCCGGTCGGACATATTGGATCCGCCATTTTGAATTTTGATAATCTAATAATGAATATAGATCTAATTATTCTGATAGTTCATTATAATATTGAATAAAGAGGTTTGAGAACTATACAGTGTGAGCAAAACGTGCTAATATGCATCCAATCCGTTATCACAAAACTCAAAATAGTCATTTTGTCCGCTAAAACTTGGACTAAACTTCAAAAGTACATANTATGTACATCGGGGTTATTGTTCCTTTTTTTACATTCTTTTAGCAGCTCTTCTCCATCTCAAATCCTCCTTACTATTTCTGTTAGCTCTTCTATCAACTTGTCTTCTTGATATTTTCACGCCTCGTTTTGAATTCCATCTCCCCCTGGTGCCTTTTTCTCCTTTAACTTTCTTATTATTGCCTCTATTTCCTCTATCTTTATCTAGTCTTTCGTTCTTTCTATTTCGCTCTCCGGCTTCTTCTCTCAGCTCTGATGTTCTTCTTTCTTTCCTGAACCCTCGAAGAACTCTAGCCACTTTTCATTTTCTATCTTTTTATCTATCTGCTCTCTTTTTCCTTTTCTTTTCCTTCTTACCATATTCCAAAACTTTTTCCCTGTTCTATCTTCTCTTACTTCTTTTAACTCTTTTCTAAGTCCCTCCTCTTTCTTCCTCCTGATTAAATTTTGTTAAATGCTCACTTTTAGCACCAAAAATCACTTTATGAAAAACACAAACAAATAGAAACAAACAAACAAAATTTAAATAAAAAGACAAATTAATATTGAAAGGAGAAATGCCCTTCCCCGTAGGAACCGAGAGAGATTAGGCGCCTCGATTCCGAGAAGCGATAAAAAACTCGGCATCGAAAACCAGAAAAAATTAGTGGCGATAATACAAGAAATATAATTGAATTTAGAAAAAACAATAAAATTTTATTAATGTAAATTGAATATTGAGACACTTACGCATAGAACCGAATCCGCGAACATAAAAATCACGATGTAAAATTTTCAAGCGCGAAGGGCATTCGTTACGATCCGAATCCGAATCGGAACCCGAATCCGAATCCGTCAACAACAAAAAGGACGCACTCTAAAAGGACGTGACGGCAAAGGGTTACGTCCTAACATTTTATTAGTCAGCGAATCGGTTTTGTTATTTCAAGAGAGTACTCGGACAGTTGTCTCAGGCTGTTCCTTAGGATCGCGGGGACAACTAAGCACCGTCGGCTAATATTACTGTCCGATGAAGACCGCCGAGTCTAGGACATAACAATTTCTTAGTTCTCTCTTCACTTAAAGATATCCTTCTTTACTCCTTCTTTCTCCCTTCAGATTTATTTTTGCCCTCCTTAACTCAGCTTTTCTCCTTCTGCTATCTTCGTCCCACCACTTTCCCTCTTTTCTTTCCTTTTGCGTCTGTTTTCTATCTATATTGCATTTCTTATTTTAACCTTTAGTTTCCTCCACGACTTGGCTTCTCCCCCCCCCCCCCCCCCGGTCTATCCATTTCCTGCACTCCTCTATCGCCTTCTCTGACCAAGAAATCCTGCGTATTTCCTCTATCTTCTTCTCTTGCTTCATTCTTTTCGCATCTAGTTCTATCGCTATCGCCTCATTGCCTAACTCGGATCTGTCAATTATTTTTATTTTATTTACTTTCTTTCTTCCTTCTTCGTTTGCTATTTCGTAATCTATGACTGAGCATCTCATTCCCCCTATGTATGTAAGTTCTCCCTCCTCATCTCCTTCTGTGTTGCCATTTAGAATCCTTCGTCCCATATTCTTGATTCTGCCCAATAATTCTTGTCCTTCCTAATTTATAACATAATCCTTTGAGACTCTACTCTCCTCGTTTCCCTCCTCATCAATAACACCCCCCCCCCCCCATCTGTTGCTGTCTAGTAGTATTTTTTACATAGTATTTTTTTCCCGCTGCTTTTTCTACTAATTTTTCTACCTCTTCGTAGTTCCTTTCTCTTTCTTCCCTCATATAGGATTAGCCTATTTACCATTTTTCTTCTTCCACAACTATTTTTTCTCCTTTGAATTCGCTCGACCTCTCTCTCATTCATTCTATCTTGTCACTCTTATTCCCTATCCTTATTGCCATTATCATTTCGCCTTTCATCCTCCCCTTATTTTTACCATTTTTAGCTTCTCTTACCTTTACTTTATATCCTTGTAGTCTCTCCTTTATGCTGTTCTTCTCTCCTCCTTCTGTCCAGGTCTCTTGTGGGCAGATGACATCGAAGCCTTTCATGAATCTCCATTCTTTTCCTTTTAGTCCTTTTAGTCATGCTACATTCCAGTTCAGAACTTTAATGTTTTCCTTTGTCCCATCCTTTGTCTTCTCTTTTCCTTATTTTTTCTCATTTTCCGATTCTCTCCAAAAAACTTTTCTTCCTTCTCGTTCCTTACGAACTCCTTTTGTCCCATCGTCAGTCTGTTTCTCCTTTTACTGATTTTCCTTCTTTTCTCCATAGCCTTGCCATTTCGTTTAGTCTCTCTCTCTCTCTAATCCTTCTTTATTTTCAAGTTATATTATGATCTATAAACACTTCCATTCCCTTCAGTCTCTTCTTTGCTTCCATGAGCTTTTTCTTCTCTTATCTGTTTCTGCATTCTGCTCCTATTTTGCTTTCACTCTCTCCCCTAATCATCCATGTACTTTCCACTTCTATCTTCACTCCTAGTTGTTCTTCTATTCATGTTATTTTTTCTAAGTTATTTTTTTTTCCTCTTGCTTTCGCCTTCCTCTATTTTCCATTCTAGCTCTTGTAGTTGTTTCTTCTCTTTCTCTTTACCCTCTGTCTTCTGCTACCTTACTTCCTTATCTCCCATCGATGGCCTCTCTATTATCTTATCTTCCAATTATATTACCTTGTCTTCCATTTCCTTTTTAGATCCTCTTTGTTTTGCGCTTTATTCTCCTCCAGCCTCCTTATCTTTTCTTCCAATTTTATTTTCTCTGTGCATTCTATCTCAACCCTTATTCTAATCCCTTTTAGCCCTTCACGAACCTTCTTTTCCAAGGTCTCCCATTTCTTTACCCATGATTTCCTCATCTTTTTCCTTTCTTTCTTCTCTTCTTCCATCGACTCACATATTTCGTCTAACATCTTTTTGATATCCTCCAGCTCTTTCGCTTTCTTCTCCGCTTTCTTCTTTTCCTTTTTCGTCGGTGTCCTAGCTGTAAGATTGCTCCTTTCAAATGGGCTTCTCTTCTCTATCTCTTCTTTTTCTCTCGTTTCTTTTTTTCCTCTATTTCCGGGCTTCTCCCTTTTCTTTTTCTTCCTTCCTTTTTTTTCTCACAAAACTTTCTGACAGTGCCAGTTGTTTCTGAGCTCTCCCTATTCCTCTGATAACTCTTCTCCCTCTTTCCCCTCTCGGCATGCTGTCTCTTCTGTTCCTTGTCTTGTCTCCTATTTATAGTTCTTCTTTATTCCTATTAAGAAAGTAAATTATCTGCTTAATCTAATTACTTTTGAATTGTTTCACGATAAGCGGCCGTGCCACTCGTTCCTCTCCCTGTCCTTCTCTTTTGTGGCCTAATCTCTTTATTCCGCTTTCTCTTTCTCAATCTTCCCCTCTTTTATCATTTTTCTTATTTTTCTGCTTTATTTTCTGGTTCTTTCTCCTTTTTTTCCTCCACCTCACGTTTCCTTTCTATCTCCTTCTTTCTACTGAAAATTTTGTTCAATCAAATATACCTCACACTAACACGTCTAACCACTCTAAAGCGCGCCAAACGACCTAAAAAAAGAAAATATATTTATAATAAAAATAAATACTCTTATATTTAATCAATAGCTAACACTAAACCATTATATTAAAATAATAAATGTTATTTTTATCATTATAACGTATTCATTTTACTCTGCCATGCTACCACGCACCCCATCAAACATGGCTAAAAAAATGTTAAATTAAAAAGCATATAAATATAGTTATATTAGCCATGTTACCAATTTATAAATTCAAAATAATCTCATTATGATATTCCACTAAAATTAAAAACTTTAATGTTATTACCTCAAATTTATATGTTGGATTACAATTAAATTCATAGAATAAACTAATAAATAGACGGATTTGACATAGCAACTTTGAAAAACGCGTCATAATATGGCAACAGATCCCGTGTTAAAAATTTTAGAAATCTGAATTGAAACGATCACAACGTCTGATATCTGTTTTATGACTTTAACAACCATTCAAAGCAGTTTAATTGATTTGTCATCGATATCTATATTACATCGCGTTTTTCTAAGTTTATTCGTCTGAATATCAGACCTCGATGTACGGAATATCTAAAAAACTATGACCGTTACCATGACGGACATTTCGCAATTTCTCATTCATCGTCTATAGTGATGTAATTATGTCTTGACGTCAAACTTAGTCCTTTATCTCTGTTGTTTTGTCCATTGTAAATAAAATCTCATCCCTTCGGTATTATGATTAATACACCACATCGCATCAAAATAAATATATTTTTTAAATAACTACATAGTATTACTTAATAATAATACATTCTTTGAATTTAATTCAAATTTAATCAAGTATTATGCTTTAATTTTATAATGTAATAACTGTAATTACTGATTTTAAAATATATTTAAATTATGGTGTATTATTTTATTATTGTTTTTGTTTTATATTTCTATTATCATAAATGTATGGATTATATATATTTAAAACTTGAATCAATGTTTAAATATAAAGAGCAAGCGGTAGCGAGCGAGTTACCAGCTAGTCATAGTATTAACGTACCTCAGAAAGAACTGCAGCATTTGGATAAAGATTTATTGATTTTCCACGAATTTGATATGGATCCCATTGAACTGTTATGAATGGAATTTCCATAGAGTCGCACATACTCTGGAGATGAAAGATATTTAATCGATCTAAATGTGCAAAAATGGCTGTTGTTCCTTTCTCTAATAAAGTACAGACTATAAAAATATAATAAATTATTATTTTATAGATTTTGTGACTTGAATAGATTAAGGGTTAACAGAGAAAAAAAGAGAGAAAAAGGGAGTATTTATTAACGTCTTGGTCAATATGACCGCATGATGAGGAAAAAAATACAAAGCAAAATATAGTGGTATATATTTACAGTGTACGCAGAGCTCGTGAATTCATAGTTTATATATCAAAGTGCAAGAATAGAAAGAATTATAATAAAAATTCCTAATAGTGCATAGCGAGAGAAGATGCATAAATATAAACAATGCATCAATATAGCGGATATATTGATAGTACGTCTTAAACAAATATATATTTAGCTAAAGCTAATGTAGTAAAACTAGATAAATGTATCTTGTGCAAATTATAATAATCAATATTGCATAGTACGCAAAAGAAAGCAGAGATACATACGTAGTTAGGATAAGAGACAATTATCGCTCTCGCAAGCTGTTTACGCAGTGATACGATTGTGCATATACAAAAATTACAGCCCGTAGAGTACGCATGTGACTCGATTTGTCACGTATCCCATGTAAGGATTCCAAGAAAGTTTGAGATCAATGAGAATAACTGTGTCAAAGAAAGGGATATAGATATAGATAGATATAGATATTTATTTCAACCCTAGGACTCTGGGACCCATAGGGTGTACAGATTTTTACAATAGTAAAGATTACATTACATAAATAACAGAAGATTGATGAGGTACATAATTAAAGTGATTACATTGTGGGCTCTATGGCCTTGCGCTAAAACTAAATTTGTAACAATTAGAAGCTAACTGGAGGCTTTGTGGCCCTTTAATGATTAAACCTAGTGACTAGTAATAATAAATACATAAATACATAATTTGATAGATGCTGTGGAAAAATAGATATCGTAAGGCAACGCACGTATCGCTTGTGAACAGCCTACGAAGGGCACCCCAAAGCCCGTTGTTTTGCTGGGCTGTTTTGATTTCGCTCGCATAATAGCTGTTTTTGGCAGCTTGCAGATCACATAACACCACGGCTCTGCGTGTACGGTACTCGGCTATGAGTTCAGAGGAATCTCTATCGCGGGCTCTGTGATATAACTGATCGCGATCTTTAATTGCTGCACGGAACGCTGGAGTTATCCATGGAGTTATCCTATGGAGGGAGGCCGACAATGTTGTGTTGAAATATGAAACCATATTGTTAAGCTCGGAATTGTCAGCAAGTGAGTTTAGGCCCCTTTTAACGTCGTCTAAGAAACTAACATTGCCAACGAGCCTTGATAGGTTTTGATTAAGAATTTTATACTCCTAAGTGCGATAACGTGCGAACGACATCGTGAGGTCGGTACGGTCATGCCCGTAGGTAAATGGCGCGTCAGACTTTACATAGTTTATTACCGCATTTAGGGAGTGCACAATATAGAGATCTAGCCATGTGTGAGATTGCACTCGATCTCTGTTGACGACGTGATGAGTTACCGGTGATGGAACAAGTTAAAGAGCGTGTGACTTAATAAGATCGCTGAGATATTTAGATTCAAATGAGGTGGTGGAGAGCATGTCACATGTGAAATCCCCAGTGACCACGACGTTACTGTACCGAGGAAGAAATACTGATAATTTATTGAAAAATGCGTACGGATAGACTACTTTAGGTGGTCTATAGACCACCGCAAACAATAGTTTTTTGCGGTCACTAGAGATCTAAAGTATGACATACTCCAGGCTCCTGCCATCGCAGATCTCAGACGTCGCGAGAATATAGGAGCAAAGCGGTTTATGAACGTAAGCGGCAACCCTATCACCACAACGCCCCTCACGGTCATGCCAAACAAGATTATATCCGTCAACGGACGCATCTCCATCATCAAAAGAGAGCTTTGATTCTGTAATAACAACGATGTGTTTAAAGTGCAAGTGTAAATAAGCCTCAACCTCGACGAAGTGTGTCAGCAGCCCGTTGACATTGGCATGCATGATGTCCATCTCCGTTAGAGGCGTCCGGTGAGCGGAGTTTCCCGACGTTTGAGGCTGAAAATCGCCTTGAGGTCATGGTGACCGGCGCGAGCGTTGAGGTCGTTGGGTATCCCTGAGACAATCAGCTCAGAGTCGTGCCTATTGCTGGTGACGGCAACAGGAGACTTTGCGTCGTGAGCATATAGCAGCCGTGATAGTGTATAGCCGCGGAGAGAGAGAACGCGTGCGCGAGCCTCGACGAGAGACAGAGAGAGAGAGAGAGAGAGAGAGAGAGAGAGAGAGAGAGAGAGAGAGAGAGAGACAGCCGCGCAGCTCTCTCGCGTACAGTAGGCGTAAAGGTGCGTCGAAACTCGCAAGCGTTGTTGGAAAATATGGCGCGTCACCACCAGCAGTTTCCGTACTGTTCGTTATCGTCGCGAATAACCGCGTTGGGTGGCGTCAGGATTAGACAATAGCGTCAATTCGTAATTGGCCGCAGGACGCCATTAATATTTATTATGCCAGTAGTCCAGACCCGTAAATCCGAGACGCGAAGCAGATAGCGACAACGTATCAGAGAAAACTCTGGAATAACGCCGACGTCGGGTCATTGCGACTGAGGATTCCTTCCTCCTATTATTGTGCCACAACGGGCCTCCAAGTACCAGTTGTTCTCGCGATTTTCAGAAAACCAAGGGATTGAGACCACGGTCCACGGTTAAAAGCATAGACATCGCGTTTCCCAGGATTTCCCCTAAAGGCGAGTTGTCGATTGCCATCTTGGTCAAGCCGCGTCGATTAGAAGGACGCCACCGCCATTTTGGACCACTGAAGTGTGAATATCGCGGAGAAGGACTGAATAAAGTGTTGAGTCGGTTGTTTTGTAGAATATTGAGAAGTCGCGTGATTATTAAAAGTCGTTAATCGAATTTAGAAGTCGCGTTTTGTAGCACAGAAAGATTCGCGTATTATTGAAAATCGCGTATTATCGCGTCCTCGCGACTAATTGTGCCGTAAATTATGAAGTAACACCGACCGCCGTTTTGGCGATAACACAAAAGCATAAAGCAATCATCAACCGTAACAAATCTCTGACCCCACACATTGTAACTATATCGAATACACCCGGGGGTTAAAGAATATATTATGACATTTTTGTACAGCATAAACAATCTTGAGTGACGATTATTTCAACCATTAGCCACGCCAGGCATACCTGTTCCTAGACCTACACGTTGTCCACTTCTGTAGATGTAAGAGTCCGCGCTACCGAGATCGAAGTAAAAACTAGTGTAAACTGATTGTTTGCGTCACCAAAATCGGTTATAAAAACGCAACATCTCAGTGTTTACGTCCATCTCACATGCGTCCATGTGCTGGTGAACCAGAGCTAGATCGTTAAGGCGGCTCTCAACTGTAGCCTCCTCTTTTGCGCAAAAATCCTCGAACTGCACTCGTTGTTGTTCTTGCAGTGCAGCAAACTGAGAAGAAATCTGTAGGGCGAGTTGATTTGAGAACGCTGACAGTGCAGAGAGAGTTAGCGGTGCAGCGGGATCTTTCCTGGTTGTCGTTAGTTAGCTCTGTAGTCATACCTGTGAGTCCGTTAATTAAGACGGAAAGTGTACAGCGTTCAGTGAGAAAGGCGTGTCAGGCTGTTTGTTTTGATAGCCGACGGTCCGACCGGTAACGGCTGCGTTTGTGAGTTTATCATGTGTGGATGACTCTCTCGTCATATTATCTGAATGATGCGTTGCGGCGTTGGATACAAGAAAGTCGTCTCTCCCGGTGGAAAATGCACCTGCATTATAGCGCTTGGTTGTGCGTGAAGGTGCAGGTAGATGCGACGAATCAGTCTCGGAGCTTCCCGATGATACAGGTTAATCACGGGCTCGTTTGTTGCGAAGAGCTCTGCGCTTCGCGTCCTCTGAGCCGTCATCAGTCGAAAGCGTTTCTCTACCGGCTTCAATGTCCTTACGGCTACGACAGCAAACGAGATAGTTGTTTACAGTGTACACACTCACTGTTAACACAGTTTTTGTAGTAATAGCACATACATTCACAGCATTGAGCGGTTTCGCTATTAGTCGCGGACACGAATTTGGCACATTTCGGACACTTAGGTGTTTTGGTCGACGTTCCAGTGCCACTAGACAAACGAGCAATGGGCGAATTTCGGCTTTCGTGATGTGACGTCGGCAGAAAAAACACTGTTGCCCCCGTTCCTAGGGAACGCACAAGTCCGCGTATACTGCAGGATGCGAGATTGAGCCGCAGGAAACGAAGCTGTACGCAATGGAAGGTCTCTCCAGGAATAGTGAATTTTGAAGTAGCGGCACTAACTCAAGAGCGTGGGAAGACACGTCTGCTCAGTAGGACTGCTCAGACTAGAGAGAGACAGAGAGAGAGAGAGAGAGAGAGAGAGAGAGAGAGAGAGAGAGAGAGAGAGAGAGAGACAGTGAGAGAGAGAGAGAGAGAGAGAGAGAGAGAGAGAGAGAGAGAGAGAATAAGAGAAAGGGAGGGAGAGAGGGATCGTTAGCAACAAGTGCATTTACATATTCAAATAGTTTTGAAATGTATTTTTTTTCTTTTGTGTGTTTATCTGCAAAGGTGTTGTGCAGGCGATCCCACTCTTGTATGCCTTAAATATTTGCATTTTCACCATTAGTCCGTATGACATCAAACACAATTCAGATTTACAATGAAAATTCTACTATGAGATACTGGGCGACTCTGCTTTTTTAGGCAGGCTAAAAAGAGCGTTATCGATGCGCTGATTTTAAAAAGCACGGTACACAAGGTGCGAATTGGCTTTTTCAGACTCTGATGATGGTTAAGTACTCCTGTCCGTCTCTGGCGCGGATTAAGTGTAATAAATCATATCTTATTAAGAAAAAAGTTAATTATACCGTTTTTTAAACAAAAGTGAAGAAATTAGGACAAAAACAAGAATAACATCTAAAACTAAAATTCTAAAACACATTTATCCCACGCACCGCTATTTTTAATAAAAATATATTTATTAATAAATAAATACTATGACAAATTAGAGAAAGGCAAGCGAAAACAAGTAACAAATCGAAAATCAAAATGCGTAAACCGAACTACTTCACGCGTAGCGACATGAATTATAAAATACCTCGGTATATCGGAGGAAGGTGAGCGAAAGCGAGTAATAAATAAAAAACAAAAATGCGGAAACCGAACTGCCTCACGCGTAGCGGCATAAATAATAAAATATCTCGGCACATCGGAGGAAGGCGATCGAAAGCGAGTGAAAAATCAAAAACGTAAATGCTCAAACCCAACTACCCTACGCGTATAGCAAGTAAATAATAAAATAAGTCAGCACATCGGAGGAAGGGAAGCGATAAATCAAAAACAAAAACGCGTAAACCCACCTACCCCACTCGCAGAACATTAATAAGAAAATGCCTCGGCACATCGAAGGAAGGTGAGCTAAGCGAGGATCAAATCCAAAACGAAAGTGCGTAAACCCAACTACCCCACGCTCTCCGAGTTTAATAATTTATTTAAACTGCACCTCGGCAAATCGGAGGAAGGGCAAGTGAAAGCGTGACAAACCAAAAACGAAAATGCTCAAGCCCAACTACCCTACGTGCCACCAATGAGAAAATATTTATTAAAAATAAACTTTAGCACATCGGAAAAGGCGAATGACGGTGAGCAAAAAATCTAAAAAAAATGCGTTAACTGAACTACGGCACGCGTAGCAAGTAAATAATAAAATCGACGGCACATCAGAGTAAGGCGCGCAATAAATCGAAAACAAAAATGCGTAAACCTACCTACTTCACGCCTAGCAAATTAATAAGAAAATACCGCGGAACATCGTAGGAAGGCGAGCGAAAGCGAGAAGTGCTAAATTTATGCCAATTTTTAACAGATATTCTTTGATTCAATTCAGGGGCGCGTGGTGGGCGCGTGTGGGGGGCGCGTTTAAGTATCTTTGTTTTAGTTTGAATCTCGGGATCTTTCACTCGCCTGCCGCTGATTTGACATTCAGTAAAAAAAAGTCTCTCGTAAAAATCGAGGCACCTGGGATACGTGGGTATAAGCATTTCTGTTTTTAGACTTGCTAAAAAGTTGCTCGCAGTCGGCCTGCTTCCTCCAATGTGCCGAATTTTTCATTTATAAATGTTATTTACTTATAAATTGCGGCGTGGAAGGTAGGGAGGTTTAGGCATTTTTGGTTTCGATTTGTTGTTGATTTGTTGCTCGATTTCGCTTGCCTTCCTCCGATTTGCCTAGGTATTTTTTTATATTCATGTCGCTATGCGTGGGGCAGTTCGGGTAACACATTTTTGTTTTTTATTTATTACTCGCTTTTGCTTGCGTTCCTCCGATTTGGCGAAGTGTAGTTTAAATACATTTTTACACTCGGGGAGCGTGGGGTAGTTGGGTTTGCGGATTTTGGTTTTGGATTTTATCCTCGCTTCGCTCGTCTTCCTTTGATGTGCCGAGGTATTTTCTTATTAATTTTCTACTCGTGGGGTAGGTGGGTTTACGCGTTTTTGTTTTTGATTTATCGCTCCCCTTCCTCCGATGTGCTGACGTATTTTGTTATTTACTTGCTATACGCGTAGGGTATTTGGGTTTGAGCAATTACGTTTTTATTTATAAATATATTTTTATTAAAAATAGTGGTGCATAGGGTAGATATGTTTTAGAATTTTAGTTTTAGATGTTATTCTTGTTTTTGCCCTAATTTCTTCACTTTTGTTTAAAAAAAAAAAACAGCATAATTAACTTTTTTTTGATAAGATATTTATTTATTTATTTATATATTCACCAGAAAAATTTTCACAAGGCATGTGAATCATGCCTGAAAATCCTGCAGAGGTAAACAAAGTTACCTGTTATCAGGAGTGGTTACACCACAATATATATATGAAACTTAAAATTAGAACTTAACCTTTTTAAAACTATTTATGAACATAATTGTAACTATCGCTGAACCATTTTACTTGTTGTTTTCAACAAGTTACCATTTTTTTTAATTTTCTTATTTATTACTATTCTTATTATTAATATATAAAAATACTTTTTCAACAATTGGATTTAATTTACTCAATAATTTTTCTCTTTCGAGAGAATTTTTTTATATTTAATACTTTCAGTTGGTTAGGAAGCTCATTATAAATATTTATTGCTTTCATATAGCTATTTTTATTGCTAATATTCTCTTATTAGTCTTAGGTATAATGATACTTCTATTTCTAGTAATACTATCTGATGCTAGGTATTTTTCTTTTAGATCATAATAATGCAGCTTTAAAGATTCAAGAGCAAAAAGTTGTACTATATTTCGAAGATTGTCGTGTGATGGAAACTTACTTTTATTTATATTTATAATTTTTATTTTGTAGCTTTTGAACTTGGTCTCGACTATTTCTATATGCTCCAACCCAAGCAATGATACCATAGCTAATGATACTATGAAAAAAAGCACAATCAAGTGGCGCGGTAGCGCCACAATGGCGAGTTTGAGAAGCAGACGAAGCCGCGGCGCCCGTGACACTATTTACTTCTATATTGGTGTTAGGATTTTTCATTATACAAAAAAAAAAATACTTACCATTACTGTTGGTAAGGTTTTTTGGCTCATTAGAATGTTTTCTGAGCTAAACTATGATTTCTAACAAAAATATTAGTGAAAAGGCTGCTTATTTTTATAATATGTGAGTGTATAATCAAAAAATGCTAAAATCACATTTTTCTTCAGCCCGAAATGTGAAAGCACCGTTAAGTTAGCCGCAAGAAGTGTTAGCTATATACACATGGGGATTGCTTTCTCATATAAAATATTTTATTACGATATTTAGAATTAAGAGGTTGCCGGTGCATGCTCTGCGTTCCGGAGCTGTAACAGTAACTATCTTGCTAGGGTAGCCGATGACAAGGTTTAGGTTTTTTCGATCTTGGTGTAAAAATCATTCAAGGGCGGTGTTTAGGTATACAGGGTGGCCGATGACGAGGTCTAGGTGGTGATCTCCGTGGTTTTTGGTGTCTAGGTGTAAAAATCATTCAAGGGCGGTGTCTAGGTGTACAGGGTGGTCGATGACGAGGTCTAGGTGATGCGCTCCGTGGTTTTTGGTGTCTAGGTGTAAAAATCATTCAAGGGTGGTGTATATCAGAACAATCAGTAATTACATGTTAGTGATAAAAATGTTACCAAAAAGCTGTGGTCGAAAGGTGCTAAAAATGCTTATATTTTATTTTTACTACGTTGAATATGAAATACTCAAAAAATTTACTAAAATGGATTGAAATCTCTAAAAAAAATTAACTTTTATATATATTCCGCAACAAAATTACAGATAGAAAAGAGCTGAGATCAATCAAACAAAGTCAAGTTTATTATATTTAATTGTAATGAAGCAAAGAACAACTCTCAAGATAATTACATATAACACAAAAGTATTTCAGTTAACGTTGATTCAACGTTAAATATCTTTCCACAATCACAAAACAAATCTATATGCAAAATATGAGCTTTCTAGACTTGTTAGTTTTCGAATGAGAAAAAATGCAAAAATGGAGAAACAGGTATCGGTCTCAAAATCTCTCACAACTGTTAAAAGTCAAAATTCTAATTAATGCCTTGACAAAAAAGCTAAAATATTTATCACTTTCTTCGTGTAAAAATACACTGGAAACCAGTAATACAATGTGCTAGAGATGGTAGTTTCTGTGTAACTGTCTACAAGCAAAATTTGATACGCTAAATTTAAAAAATCATATGGACCTCAATGTGAAAATATGAATGAAAACAGTTAAATCATAATCACGTAGGTTACATGTTTTCTAGGTAGCATAGTAAGTATCTGTGTAAAATTTCAGTTGTATAGCTTTTTTATAATGCAAATAAATGGCATTTTAATGATAGACAAACCCACTGACTCTTATACTGAACTTTTCTTTAAATTCACTATTCAAACCAATGATGACAACATTGAGCATTATTAATATATTTATTAAAAAATAGTTTTAAGGCATTTAGTAACATGTTACATGCTTATAAAATATTAGCAGACGTTAGTGTGCCGCCCAACACTTATGGTAGATTTTCTACCAGTGTTATTAGACAGAGATAGAATCAAGAGCGCGCGAAGCGCGCCTTCATTCCTAGTTCTATAAATTTTTGTACTTTTTCGTTTGATAGATAACATAATTTCAAATTAATTATGTATACATAATCAATTATAATTCTCTCTCTTTCTCTTTTTCTCGCATAGCTATAATTGTTTAACGAAGCTCCAAGAGAACTCTGCACGTTGGAGTTAAAATTTCTTCTTTACATTTTTCTCCGAATATGCTCTATGAAATGACTAAAAATTAAAGTAGTCCGTAGTTATAATTATATTATATATTATGTATACTTATTACATTCGTTATAATCATAACATTTTAAAGAAAAGTTCAACATTTAGTTTTGGAATTATAATGGTTAGCATAGTCCGCTGAACGCATCTAAAATCACTAGTAATCAAAAAATCGTCATAAAAAAAACGCACATGCGTAACTGAAAATCTCGTTTTTAACAAATTAGTAAAACAAAAACAGAAAAAAATCGAGCTTAAGTATACATTAAAATCCATTGAATAGAAGCTGAGATATAAGCGATGCAGTTTTCAATTATGCAAAGTATACAGGGCAAGAAAACAATTTTTAAGCTTATTATCTTTAAAACTAACTAGCATCATAAACAACCGAAAGAAAGGGATTAAGGTTTTATATAATGCTAATTAAATAAAACATTTCAAATTGATTATTGCCTTTTTACTCCAGTTATCGCGTCCCGTAGAAAAAGAACTTTTTTCAGTTTTTGATGTTTTTTTCAGGATCTGCCCCATAAAATGACTCAAAATTAAAGTGGAGTATAGTCCTAATAATGTTCAACAATCGTGTTTTTTATTTACGAAAATCTAATCTAATCTAATATTATATTATATTAAAGTGCTTAATGTCCCCGTGTACCGTGAAGCCTTTCATATCTTTTCCCAATAACTTAACATCTAGAATATAATTTTAGGCCTTACAATTTTTGGGACTCGAATATTTTTGAGCCTTGAAATTTTTGGCCATTAAAATTTTTGGGCCTCAAATATTTTTGGGCCTTAATAATTTCGGGTTGTTTAAATATTCTTGTGTGCCGTGAAGCCATTCATATCTTTTCTCAATAACTGACATATTTATAACTATTAGTATAATTTGTATCTCATTTGAATTTTTTGAAGTCCTATGAACTGTGTAAAAACATAACGCCGAAGCGAACAGCGCGCCTCAACTGAAACCCATAAAGTCGACACTCACAACAAATTTGTAGCACAAAAAGTTCAAATGAAAAACTATATACAAGACCAAAGCTAATACGACAATACAAAGCAAAATAAAAATTGAAGATCTTCAAATTTCAAAGGCCAGAACAGACTGAGCAATCAAAACAATTTCCCCGGCTATCTATACATATTGGTACGCATGCGCGGACTGCATTGATAAATATCAGATATGTATATGAATATTATCGTACAAAATTATCATAATTTTTCGGAACTGGCCACTTCTAAAGTTCAGGACAGACTGATTGCATTTGTGAATATTAGAAATATGTATAAATATATATCATTAACTTACACTGCCTTTCAAAGTTTAGTCGGCTTTGTCACTTTGATTTTCTGCGTCATTAGAAAAATATTACACATAAACTTATAGGAATATTATTGTACAAAATGTTAATGATTTACTGATCATACTATATAGAAAGAATCGAGCAGACTAATCAATGAAACAACTTTCATATATATATATACTAGAAAAATCTACAAATATTATCTTAGAAAATATTTGTACGCCTGCGCGGACTGCTATTGTCATATATGATTATTATCGTACAAATGTTACGTTTGAGAGTCGGTGGCTTTGTTCTTGATCGTGAGGTGTTAAGTTCGCGATTGCTGTGAAAATATCGAGGCGATGAAATGAGTACAATAGATTATCGGTGAATGCATTTGTTTATTAATTTTAATTCACAATGTACAGTTTAGTTTTTTTAGATATATATTAGCAACATGTGAAGCCTCTCATATCTTTTTCGTGCAAATAATATAATAGTGCGTATTAATCTAATCACGCGCCGCGAGCTTACGTCACTGACGTAACTGATTGAGGCGGAGCCCGCAAACTGAAAGTTTAAGAATTTTCTGCAGTTTTATATATATAAAAAATAACTTACCGAAAAAGTTCAATTGATGTAATTTTGTTTTCATTAATCGAACTATATTTTTTACATAGTTTGATCACATAAATTCAATCATGATTCAAAAATTGTTAATGTCGAGTCCATTAACTGTGTAAAATTCTGTGTAAACTGTGCAATTTAAAAAGAATGTAATAATGAAAATAAAAACTATGTCTATAACAAAAGACTTTATGGTAAACCTGTGAAGGTTGATAATAGGATAATAGAATGGTTGTTCCCTATAATCATACTTTTTGTAGAAAATATAACTGATATATTAATGTTGAATATTGTACATCTATAATGAGTACGTAGGTCCAATGCAAGCTGCATGGCGTATTTAAGAATTATCAATTTGTGCTCGTTCTCATAGTGTAGTTAAATTATCTATTCATTTACAGAATCAACGAAAAATAATTTTGGATGAAAACAACATTGATATAGATTCTCTCAATCACGAGACAACTTTAACAGCATGGTTTAAACTAAATAAAATTGATGAATTTGCCAGAAATTTGCTGTATTGTGATATACCAGAACATTATGTCTTTACGAAAAAGAAGTGGATTAGACATAAAAACTATTCAAATACTTTAGGAAGATTAATTTGTGTGATTCCTAACAAACGAGAGTTATTTCACTTGAAATTAATATTACACAGAGTTAAAGGGGTAACCTCATTTGATGACTTAAAGAACTTTGAAGATAGAACGTATTCAACATTTACTGAAACAGCAATAGCCATGGAATTAATTGAAAAAGACGAAGAAATATTTTATATATTTGATGAGGCATGTACAATTATGTTACCACAGCAATTGCGTTTGTTTTTTGCTTGGTTTTTAATCGTAACCAATTACCATTAGCAGGAACTGTTTGGGAAAAAAAAAGAATTTTTTTTTTGTGAAGACTTTGTAGTTATCGTTATCCTCGAAGACACTGGCACACCAATTATTTTTATAAATAAATGCATATTGTATTAAAATTACATGTTGTTGCACATTTTTGTGTTAATTTTTGTATCTTTATATTTTAACTTTCGGGGCATCCTATCCGATTCCTATCCGATTCTGAACTGTTGTTATTGTTGGAATGAGTTGGTTTAGTTCAATGGAATTTATAGTATTATTCGTTGTACAGTTTTGTAAATTTTCTATATCTATTCAAAGTACATTTCTGATTTCTAGTTTTTTTAGGTGCAATTTATCTCCACATTTATCACATTTATTTACTTCTTGAAGGCTATCATACACAATATTCGACAAATGTACGTTTAATACTTGATCTTTTTTTAAATGTATCCGATTATAATGTTCATATGTTACATATTTCACATGAGATCTGTTTATATATAGTAGAACTCATTAGTTCTCCATAAAATTCTCCAATACTCCTAGTCCAGGTATAACAAGAACTACTTGGATTACTAATGTTTGCTATAATTAAAACTATGGCACTGTATAATGCTCTTGTATTGAATGTTGTTACATAATTGTAGAGGAATGCTAAAATTTCATATTTGGTTTCTTTATTATCCTTAGATTCAGAGCAACAACTGTTAATCAAATCCTGAAAGGTTTGTATTATATAATACGCTGTAGTAAAAATTTCTATTATACAACCAAAAATGTTTTAATGATTTGCCTTATACTATTGATCGTTTTCGGTACAAACTCGTTATAATTCTTTATTGTTTTTCTTTTTTTAGGTTTATTCAGTGGCTTTTGATTTAATAAGTAGATTTCTTTACATGGTTGTAGATATTTGCCTCTTTTTATTTCGCTTTCAAAGAACTTGTGATTGTCACGCTTGCGTCTTTCTTATGCAATGGCGACGAATTACCATCTAATGCACCAACTTTAAATATTGGAATCAAACTTTCCTTTTTATTTTGCACTGCAGGTGATGATGCTGATATATCAGTATCATATTCGAAATTTAAATATGTTATATCCATATTTTCATGATCTTGATCTTGAATTGTAGGTTCTCCAATGTAATCTTTGGATACCGTTACTACTGCATCTGAAGTTGTTCTTTCTTTTTTATTTTCATGTAAAACTTTAGTTTGTAAGCTATCATCGAGAAACGTTTGACAAATTGAAGTAATTAGCGTGCTTATATTTACTCCGGAAAAATTAATCTCATCATTACTGCATTCATTTTCTGAACTCGTTTCATTTTCTTTACTAATATCCGAGTCTTCGCTTGAACTACTGTATTCTAATTTTTCTTGTTTATTTAAACCTTCCCAATTCTTTTCATGGTACATATGACTAATTTCTAGATTAAATTGTTCTTTTTTTGTAGTCTTTTTTTCGTATCTATTGAAGAGATAGCTGTTTCGAATATATGATTAACATATTCTATATTTTCTAGTAAATATACATCTGCTGGAATGTCTCCATCAGGTATCTTTTTCAAAATATGCCCTTTAAATCCTTCTTTAAAGCAGTCGACTAATGCTAATTTATATTCGTCAATACGGGAATCATAGTTTTTTAACATTACTTTAGACCAAAGAATAAACTCCATTGATAGTTGTATTAATAGTTTACAAAAGTCTGGATTGTAATAAGCATTTATGTTATCACTCCCATCATCGACAGTGGCATACTGCTTTGCTTTTGCAAACGTATTAGTTAAATATTTGTATATAGTTGAACATTTAGTAAAATCAATATATTTAACTTTAGTATTGTCAAATTCTAACATAAATTCAAATTTACTTTCCATTTCTTCAATATTTTCTTTGTCATACGTAGTATCGATTTCAAGATTTTTAATTTCTGTCATATCTTTGATATAGTTTTTTGTGTTTTTGCTTTGGAATTGACTATACCTAATGACAAATATCATTTGCAAAAATTCTTGAAATTTATATAGGTCATGTTGTTTACTGACAAGGAAAGGTCCCCAGGTGTATCTCACCGATTTTGATCATTTTGTGATATGTTGTAGTACTCGAGAAAATATTAGACACGTGTTTTTTCTTACGTGCTAACTCGTCGATTTAAGGGGTGAAAATTACCCTTGAAATTTACCCTCAAAAACAGGTTTTTTCTAATATCTCAAAAACTATTTGGAGTTTTTAAATAAAACCAACGCCAAATTCTTTATTATAAAAAGACGCTACTGTAGGCACAACTTTTACCCCGAAGGGTGTCAACCACTGTTTTTTTTAGGGGTAAATGTGCAATTCTTCGCTATTTTTTCAATATAAAATTGATCAAATCGACTAGATTTGGTTGAAAATTGCACTATCATCAAGAAAATAAGAAATTAAAGTTAACGTGTTTCGAGATTTACGAAGAAAAATTTTTTTTCGTGATTGTTTTACCCTTGAGGTTATTTTTTTATTTTATCCTTAAATAAAAAATTATATTCTTGAATTATTTTTAAATTTTTTAAATTTATTTGCAGATTTACACATTTATTTTTTAATTTTTAATAAAACAACATTGAATATCGATGAAAATCATTTCATTTTACAATGAATTATTGCAGGTTTGAAATAAATTAAAATTTTGAACTCTTGTGTAATAAATTTTATTTCGAATACATTGGTAATACATCGGTAATTGAAAATTACATAATTTTCTTAATTGTTATCAAGGATCATAAGTAGAACAATAATGATAATCATCAAAAAAGTGTTTCAAACATAAAGATTTTTTACACCATCCACATCGAACAATTGCGACATTAGAGCACCCTGCAATTTCACAAAGTATATTAGATTGTGATCTAAAAGCAAAATTTACTGGATTTTCAAAATTTTCAGGATGAACATCCGTGTAACCGCTTTTATACTATGAATATTTAAACAGATTTATGTATCTCGGAGAAGATAGTTGATTGTGCACTAAAGATTGAAGTTTAATGATATTGTTTCTTAAATGAAGATTCAATTCTTCATTCATCAATATCACGCTGTCCGAAAAGTGTCTTACATAATTTTTCCAAACCCTAAATCCAAAAACATCTAGGTTTTGGATTTAGGGTTTGGAAAAATTATGTAAGATGTATTTTACCTATAGTTCCTTTTGGAATTATTTTTAAAGTTATTTCTTTATTAGTAGGTTTTATTTTTTCTACGGCTGAAGGACAGTGCCCAGTCCATGAGTCTACCAAAAGTACACTTGATAAACCAACAGTCGGAAAATATACTTCTTTGAGTCATGTTTCAAAATGATCTAAAATCAGACGAATTTCAAATTTTAGTAATTTTTAATAGAATACAAATTAAAACAAAAAAATGATCACTAATAATAACACAGGATGCCTTCTGAATCCAAAATAGTATCATAATTATTCGAATACGCCTAATATGAAATAATACCTGAAATTAATTTTCCTGATTTATAAGCCATTGCATAAATGTTAGCTGGTCTGAACAACTCTTGTGATACAACTGGCCCAAATTCACCAGTTTTTTTCTTTAAGAACGATAAAAAGAGGGGAAAGAAGTCTACCATCACCAGATATTGTTGGTTGTATTGTATAACTATGAGTCGTAGAAGCTACAGATTGCACCAAGCATTCTACTTGACTTTCCCCTTCGATTGCTAATGCACGGCCAGAATGGACTTCTAATTGAAATCCACTTTGATCTGAATTATAAACATTTTCTATTCCTTTTTCTTTAATAAGATTTTTCACTTCAATAACAAATTCATCAGCTTTTTTTTTGTAAATAAGCTGCTCCTTCTATTGTTTTGTTGGTAATAAATTTATTAATTTTTCTTCCAACAATTCTATGGGCTCTCTTAAAATTTTTTACCCAATGTTTTGATGCTTTGAAACGCAAATCTTCATGACCAATATTATTTTGTACTTGCAGGGCCAATTCTGTAAATCTATATCATGGATAATATGCCCAGCATCAACAGCAGCTTTGAAATTTTCTAATACAAATGAACAAATTCTAGCTATTTTTTCTCTATAAGTTCCACCTTTATTTAAAGTTTTTGCCCAACGTTTTAATTGTGTTATTGATGTTACCTTTCGAAATCTATTTTGTACGGTTTTTAAATTTAAATTTTTATTAACACCACTTCTCCAAAACTCTACTGCTCTTGCTTTATAATCATGATCTAATTCTTCAACATCTGATGTGCATTGCTGAAAACTTTCATCTGTAATACTTTCTCTTTCATCATCTTCTACAACCTGCATTTGAATATCTTTATAAGGATCTGCAAAATCAAGAGTTTCATCCTCAAAAACTTCAAATTCATTAAATTATATATATATATATATCATATATCACGTTGAAATTTTAAAACACATATAATGATATGTTATTGAAATACATTTTAAATTATGTAAGTATATCTACATATTCAATAATATTTATTAATAGTACTTGCTATATATCATATGCTGATGATAATGCTATTGACCTGTTGATAATAGTTATCTGTGATAAATTTATCCGTGATTCTTCGTGATATATTTATTTTTATTTATAATTCTGCCGCTTGTGAAAGCATTGAAATCGGCATTTTTAATTACTTTGGTCAGTTCTACTTTATGTTTCTTTGAGTTTAAAAGTGTACTTCAATGTGTTAAATATAACAGTATAAAATAACAAGAACAGTTTTTCATTTTACAGTGTTAAATTTTTAGAGTGGAATAAAATGTTTGTAAATCCCATGAACGTCTTAAACTTGCTTTGAATAACTTTTCAAGCACTTAATCTGAAAGAAAATCCAATAACACAGCGAGAAAGAGATTTAAAAGAGCATATTGAACAAATTTTATTAAACTCTATGCATGAATTTAATGAATTTGAAGTTTTTGAGGATGAAACTCTTGATTATATATATATATATATATATATATATATATATATATATATATATATGGAAAATTTTAAAATACTAATGACTCCTATAATTTTTGTATAAGATTTCCTATAAAGTTTACGTATGAATGCACTTTTAATGAAGAGTGTATTTTTTATATTTTTGGTATGATACAAATTTTAAGAATCCTGAAATATGTCATTGTTTGAAATGATCTAATCTTGTTAAAACTGTCAGAATAATTTATAAATTAATAGTTTAAAATTATAGAATTTTAAAATGAATCATCAAAGAAACTACAAATAAATGGAAAAAAAATCAGGAAGTAAATGTTTTAATTTTATATCGCTTGCCAAACATTTTAAAATTGAAAAATTATTCATGGATCTAATTTTTCATTTAAGGATAAAATAAAAAAATAAACTCAGGGGTAAAACAATCAAGAAAAAAATTTTTCTTCGTAAATCTCGAAACACGTCAACTTTAATTTCTTATTTTCTTGATGGTAGTGCAATTTTCAACCAAATCTAGCCGATTTGATAAATTTTATATTGAAAAAATAGCGAAAAATTGCACATTTACCCCTAAAAAAAACAGGGTTTGACACCCTTCGGGGTAAAAGTTGTGCCTGCAGTAGCGTCCTTTTATAATAAAGAATTTAGCGTTGGTTTTATTTAAAAACTCCAAATAGTTTTTGAGATATTAGAAAAAACCTGTTTTTGGGGGTAAATTTCAAGGGTAATTGTCACCCCTTAAATCGACGAGTTAGCACGTAAGAAAAAACACGTGTCTAATATTTTCTCGAGTACTACAACATATCACAAAATTATCAAAATCGGTGAGGTACACCTGGGGACCCTTCCTTGTGAGCATGATGACGCAGTACAAATAAAAAAGTCGAACAGATTCCAAGCTCTTCTTTTGGATACAATCCCATTTTTTACTTTTAATAATAAGAGCTTTATATCGGCGTTGATCACACATCTTGGTACAAGAGGATTATCCTCTGTCAAATACTTAAAACGTAAATTCAAGTAGTCTTCATAAGTTACATTTATGTTAAATGATGAATTTATGGATTTGCAGTGGATCCAAGAATGATGCACTGTAACTTGATGTGGTATTGGTAAGCCATTAATTATTAATTTATTGAAAAAAATGTTGACCATTGAAATTGATATTCTTTCACATGATATTTGACATATTGGTATAAATTGCTCAAGAAATATTGTGCCAAAAGAATATAAGTATAGATTAATATCTGCCGACATAAAACTTCTACCAAATGACCCAATTGAAGTGAAGATGAAATTAAAATTTTCACTTAAATCTGACACAAAACTTATGGCTACTGTTTCTCCATGAAAAATACTGATTGGATAAAAGGATAGTTCTTGCACAATGGGCTTGTACAGCACATTATTAGAAATCGAAATCAAAGACTTTTCAATTTTGTCTGCATCACATATCTTACTTTGTTTTGATTCTGTCGAAACTGTCAGTTCACTTGTATTTAACTCAAATTTTATTATTTTAATGTTTCGCAAAACATAACTTTGTAGATTTTTAGAATGTATATACGTGTCCTTAGTAAGCTGATTCCTATTAAGATTGTCACAGATAATTGACCAAATAGGATCACTTTGTTTTTTAACTTTTCCTTCTTCATCAAAAATCTGGTGTTTCTTGATCTCTTGTAATCGATCTTCGTGATTAATTAATAGCTTGCGCCCTCTTTTACCCATTTTATTGCACAGCTTCCTATTGTTTATGCATATAGGTTATGTCTAAATATTCAATAATATTCCGCTAATTATAAAATATCCTGTAAAAATATCAAAATTAAAAATAGTAGACGAATAACAATTATAAGTAGGTTACAATTATTACATGAAAAACTACACTACAATGTAGATCAATTCTTGTAGTCCAGGTCAATTTAATTCATTTACTGGCATAATCAAACGTAAAAATATTTTATATTTATAAAAATATTAATTAATTAATTAATATAGCATATAGCTCTAAGAGGGCACATTAAGTACATAATATAAAGTGATTTTGTTTCAAAATTTTTTAAGTCAAATTTCCAAGAAGCGACAAGGATATAAGAAAGGATAATATTTTGCCAAACGTCAGGATCAGCATCAGAACCACCAGTGGCAATGTACAGAAACTTGTAGAAGTCTATTCCTAGCGTGCACAAGGCGGATTAATCCTGATATTCGTGGTCGCTTCCCATGCAACCGCGTGGAAAGTAGCGCCACCAACAAATCCTAAATGTTAACGGTCGTTTCCTGTTTAAACACATTGTATCTAGCGCCATTGATCCTCTTTTTGTGCAAGCAGAGAGAGTATATCGTCAGTTTGAAGAAGATACGTTCGTTTATATGGTTTGAAACCAATATTCTAAAAAAGAAAGAAGAAGAAAATACGTTGACTTGTTGAAACATGCAGACATTTTTATTTGTTACTTAAGTATATATCACAGAAAGAATGCCACGAGAACCTGAGATCAAACCATAGGATTTGCAATCTAAACTTGCACAATGGCCAAATATTTTCGAGAAAACCCAATGAGTAGATAGATAGATAGATTAGATAGATTAGCCTTTATTTTGCACAAGTCAAAAATAAATATGTATCACATATTGTCATTAATTTATCACAGATTTATATTACGCATTGTGTACATTTTTTCTTCTTACTTACTACTCTATCACGTCACTTAAATAAAAACCTTTGGTCATAGGTGTTAAAATACATTAATAATATAATAAATAAATAGAATAAATATTTGGACGGTACAATATCTAACGGAGTCACGAAACAGTCGCAGAATCAGTTTTCTGATCGACAGTACACTCAATCTCGCATACGTATATGCGCCTCCGCATCACAGCCTTAAAAGATGTAAGCGACGGGAGATCTCTCACGTCGCTCGGGAGAGAATTCTAGAAGCGCGCGCCCTGAGCATTAAAGGAATACAGCCCCGCATCGGTACGCGCGCTAGGCACCACTAGTTCTTGCGGATCCCTAGCTGAGGTTCTAGACTGGTTCCTATCAAAAAGGGCAGCAAGATACGGCGGCTGTCCCATTACAATTGCTTTATAAAGCATCACCGCCGCAAATAACTCACTTCTTGCCTTCACTGCAACCCAGCCTATCTTCCTCCTATAGGGGGAGATGTGCTCGTCCCTTCTAGCACCACATATGTATCTCACACATGAGTTCTGCAATCGTTGAAGTCGTGTGCTTTGTTGACCTGATACGTCAAGGTAGACAAGAGAGCAGTAATCCAAGTGCGGGGTGGCAAGAGCGCCCGCCAGCTGCTTACGCAGTTCCTCGGTGGTGCAGGATCTAAAGGATCTAAGTCCATAAAGGACTCTATTAACCTTTCGGCTAATCGCATCCACCTGCGGTTTCCATGTCATCTTCGAATCCATTACAACACCAAGGTTAGTTACAGTGTCGGCAAAGGTCACGAGACGCCATCCTCGATCTCAGTGCCAGGCAGCTTTAGACTTTGCACCTTGTTAATATTACTGTCCGACCCAAAAATAATAGCTTTAGTCTTCCCGACATTGAGGCGAAGCGGGTTCTCGGACGCCCATACCGCCACTGCACGCGCCACAGCCGACAGACGGTCCACACCCCCGCTCAAATCGTCCCTCGCCACCTGCGTATAGGTTTGAAGGTCATCAACATATAGCAAATGCTCGACACTATCCGATAATTCCGCCTTAGGGCCCTTAAAAGAAGCCAAAATGTCTCTGAGATCATTGATGTAAAGACTAAAGAGAAGAGGACCCAGGACCGAGCCCTGTGGAACGCCAAGATTGGTAGTGAGCCAATCAGAATTGCCAGCTGTTTTCGTAACCACTTGATGGTTACGCCCTGTAATGTATGACTTGATCCACAGAACTACAGACTTAGAGAAATCCATTCCTATTAGCTTTCGAAGAAGTTTAGAGGGTGAGATCGTGTCGAACACCTTACTGAAATCAAACATCAGGAGGATAGTAAGCAGTTGTTTTTTGCTATTAATACCCGCCCTAATGTCCTCTGACAGACTCAGTAGTGTTGTTTGCGTGCTGTGATAACGCCGAAAACTCGTCTTACGTGTATCAAGAAGCTTCTCCGACTCTAAGTACTCGGATATCTGGTCGTGAACAATCTTCTCTAGAACCTTGGCAAGAAAACATAACAGAGCGATCGGACGAAAGTCTGAAGCGGCTGATGGAATTGCCGTTTTCTTGAGGGGCACTAGACAGGCCTTTTTCCAGGCTCCAGGGAAGACGCCACTAGACAGAGAGGAGTTAAAAATAGATGCAAGGTGGTGGCCCAGGACCGGAAGGGATTTAGCAATGACATCCTGAGGAATGCCGTCCTCCCCTTTTTCCTGTGATGAGTAATGCGCAACGGCCAGGACCACGTCCGAAAAAGTGATTTCACGGAAAGTGAAACCAGCTTCAATGGCCGTCGCCACAATCTCATCCAAGTTCACCTTGCTCTCTGATTCTGATACGGAGACCCCGGCAAAGTGGACATTGAGCTCGCCTGGGGAGAAACCGCGCAGTTCCTCCTTAGTCGTGGACAATAGTCCAAGATTACAAAGCTCAATCCAGATGTTTTTGTTGTTGTTCAGGGCCTCCGAAATTCTGGCCTGAATAAAAGCCTCTCGCGCTTCGATTGTGCGCTGTTCTGCTTGAGCCGCAAGAGACTGGAATTCCGACCAGAACCTCGAGTCACGGGTCCTTTTGAGTCTTCGTTCGACCGCATCACGCTTATCATAAAGGTCTTGAAGTTCTGCGTTGATCCACGGTGAAGATTTTTTATTTTTGGGTTTAAATTTTTTTAAAGGGGCAAGTTTTTCAATGACAGTCATGATGTTACCACTAAGTGCTTCTAATTTGCTGTCTATGGTCATGCCCGGGCAACTGATGATCGACCAATCGCAGGTTTCGAGAAGGGAAAGAAACTCCTCGCACCTGATGGATTTAAAATCTCTATAAAAGAATGGAGTTAGAGTAGGAGATTCCGACTTTGGAGTCCGAAACGTAAAATCAATGATGTTATGCCTACTCGGAAAGGTCGCCATCATGTTGTTCGCATTCACATTTAGCACTACTTCATTGTCGTCAGCATAGATTACGTCAATCCACGTATGAGACTCCCCGACGTGATGCGTCGCGCAATGTTCAACTAATTTGAGATTCAACTCACAGGCCAAATCCCTGACAAAATTCGCATCCTGAGAAGTCGACAACATATTTGCGTTCAGGTCCCCCATGACTATACGATGATTATACTCATCCGCATATAGTTTTAATTTAACCACCAGGTCAGAGTTGGTCGAGAAAGAAATACCTGGTGGTCTGTATATAACGGCGACAAAAATGGGGGGCATGCGGCCCTTTTGAATTCTACACATAAGGTACTCTGGAATCCCGGGCTTTCTACCATCCGTCGTTGTTGGAGATGAGCACAGTATGGTCGCCTTGTAACTATTGTGGATGTATAGTGCCACACCTCCTCCCTGGGTATTCCTGTCCTGCCGAAGGACAGAGTAGCCCTTTACCTGAGCAAATACATCGTCGACGCTTGGCCCGAAACGCGACTCAGCCACACCAAAGAGATGGTAGAAGGGACGAGCAGTCGCCAGGAATTGACGAAACATCTCCATGTGCCTGTTCAGCGAGGTAGCGTTGACAAAACCCGCCCTCAACCCATCACACTCTGCTCCTCTCACCTTCACTCCGCCTAGTCAGTTTTTCGTACTGTCTTTATCTAGCGATCCTGAGCATGACGCAGTCTCAGTGATCGCGTTACCGTTATGTACCGCTGTCGCATTATTTACAATATTGTCGTTACCCGTCATACAGGAATATGATGCAGCGATAGCTTGCAAGTCAGCTGCCGTTTGAAAATGATGTGACATCTCCCCGTCCCGCATTTTTGCCAAGAAACGACCGCCTCTATGCCAGACGTACTTGAAACCAAGACCGCTAGCTACACTTTTAAGACTTTTAAACTTCAAAAACGATTCTTTACTTAACAACTCATTTATGAAGATTTTACTTTGAACCAGGCTATTACTCGTTTCCTGGGATAAATGCAAGACGTTGTATGGCGCGTGTTTAAGCCGGTTATCTTGTGTTTTGCTCGCATAATATTTTTTACGATCAAGTGGCTCGATAGACGGACAACCCATGGCGATGGGCGCCCGCCGACCGTTGCCACTTGCGTATTTGGACGGAGTAACCTCGTAAACACAACGTCATCCCTAGCGACGGACGGCAGAACAGTAGCGAGGACTGCGTGGGCCACGTCCCCACGTTCTTGTTCCGGACAGTCAGAAATACGAGAGATGATTATCTCTGCAATCGACTCTCCGCCGCTCATCCCGTCCGTCGGAGAGGAGCGCACGCCAGCAGAGTGTTCCCGACCCTCCCCTCGATGTTTACGAGCCCGGGTGTGACGTCGACCTTTACTGACCCTAAAGCCATCTGTATCAGCTGACGTGGAGGCGCCCGTGTCACCACTCGCGTCAACAGATTCACAGTCCCTGAGCGAGACGAAGACTCGAGACGCCTCCGCGATACATATATCCGCGCTGCTACTGTCTCCATCATTATCATTTTTGTTACTACTACTACTAAGACTAAGACTAAGATTACGATTAAGGTTACGACTAGCAGAAGAACCGCCATCATCAGCATTTATGCGAGTCTCTACTCTATGCATCACTCGCATAGCGTCATCAAGACTCTCCCGAGAGTCAGAAGGCGATAATTTTGAAGGCTTCCAGCTTAGACACCTGCTTTTCAATTGTCTCCTCGAGTGATGAAACCCTCTCCACCAGTCTGTCAATCATCTCCAGTGCTGCTGGGGCAGGATCTGATCTCTGGCTGATGGCATCAAGCCTCCCCACAAGCAGAGTTTTGAGAACATCAACTGATCTCTCAATGAGCTCGAACTGGTTACTAAAGAGAGTAAGCATGGATGATGGCAGTGTGCAATAGCGAAGCGCACCCATATCCACCGGAGAGTTGATCTGGGCGCGCTTCCCATCACTGGCTTTACTAGTAGAGACGGCCGGCGTCAAGGCAGAAAATTCTTCCCTCAGGGAAACATTGTTGTTTGTGTCATTTGTAATCGAGATGTCAGTCTTGTTCACATTAGAATTATTAACATTTTCGCCAGTATTATTTACATCAGTAATATTTACATCAGTCTTTTTATTTTTAATGTTATAATCTCCTTTATCTTGATCCTTTTCTAATTCTAGTCTAGGCGCAGATTTTCGTTGCGTTTTTATCGTATTGTCTTTCTTTTTAATTTTACAAGCTTGACATATATAATTGCCTTTGTCTGTGACATGTCATGCAAAAATTGTGAAATATTGCAGAACAGATTTTGCAGTGACGAATTATAGCGCCTGCGCGTGTGACATTACTACACTTTTCACACGAGGCACGAGGCATTTTTAATAAATATTTACAATAATAAATAAATAAATAGATAAATAGGTCAATAAATAAATAAATAAATAAGTGTCAGAGAGTAAAACAAATAGACAACAGAGTTTCGTCAAGCAATAAATAAATAAACGAGTAATTACATAAATGAATGGTGACTAGAGACAACTAGGTACTGGTTACGAACGAACATTTGAATTTGAATTTCCCGCTCTACAAAAATTCAAATTCAAATTCAAATCTGGCGCGTTGAAAGCTACCAGATTGCACATGCGCGTGGGCCGAGTCAGTGCTGCCAACTGTTGCTCGAGTAATATGAGTTGCGATAGTGTTGCACTCTTGCGGCAGAATATCGATTCTCGATCGCGGCGGTGATTTTGCACTTATTGAGCGAGATATATATGTATATATATATATGTGCAGATCTGACCTCAGAAGATGCAGCGAAAATACGCAAGACGCGCATAGAAGCAAGATATTGCTGCGCTGAGAACGCCGCTGGCCAGAAATCCCCTCAGAGCGACGAGAGTAGATCGCTGCAGTTGTCCCAGACTCGGTGACAGAGGCGGCAGAAATTGTAGGTTATGTCATCGACAGTTAGCGGAAAATTCCCTCCAGGCTCATAAAAAGCACAGAGATTATGATTTTTTAGCTCTAGCATACGAGCCGTTTGGGAGGTCCTTTCTGCTGTAAGAAAACACTCCGAGGAGTGAAGAAAATATTAGGAAAAGTACAAAGATAGCAGAGCAACTCACTACTGCTTCTTGACTTACCAATGGCCGCGACTTACCCTAGTACGTAATACCCACCCAGTATGGACCACAATAAGAACAAGTTTAAGATTGAAAATGTCAGCAAGCTCAATACATTTATATATATACAACAATCGTCATCAGTGTAAGACTTTTTTAGAACAACATTTTGGAATTTCACACAAAAGTGAAAAAAAAGAGCAAGAGATAACGATCCAGATTATGTACCGAATGCAGATGCCGAT
>JAZHPH010000160.1:214118-229048 GCA_037356405.1 Nasonia oneida
TATATATATATATATATATATATATATATATACACACACACAATCTTCTTCATGGGTTGCTGTCGGTAGACTGCAGGTATACTTATACACAGTCGACTACAGACGAGCTGGACTCGATTATTGGAATGTGAAACCTACGGGACAACTGGAACGAGGAACGTGGAACAGCGGAATTTGCCTAACAATTGTCGCAAAAACTTAATTTATTTATAACTCAATTAATAAGTTGAATTACGTAAAAATAAATTTATTTGCATAATTCGCAATTAATTTGCAAACGATTGGTGTTAGTTTCATCACCAAACTATTTTGCGTCTGGTGAATAAACCGCGAATTTGAGGTTTATCGGGGCTCAAATAGTTTTTGATTTTTTACAAAAAAACTACAACCCCCACAATTTTCGGACTTGCTTTTGCAAACTTTGCAAACGATTCCGCAATTTCCAGTATTTTTTTTATATTGATCGGGGAAAGTCATTCGTACAGTTCACGGAGCTCCCAATTCCTGTTTTAGTTTAATTTTAATTTTGAAATTAATTGTTAGAAGTGACGTAATCAAGACGAAAGAAGAGGGTAAATTTCATAAAATTGATACGTATCGTCATTTACGTTAGTGGGAAAAATAAGTACTACAAAAGTTTATAAAAGTAATAAAATATATTTATAAAAGTATAAAAACATTATTAGAGTATTTTACTTATGAATACGTATGTGCCTATTGTAGTTACTTTTGTTATTAAACGATTTTGAGCATATTTCGCATGAATGTTTTTTTTTCATTTGAATGAATGCGCTGATGCGTCATTAAGTATTCTTTTTTCTTAATTTTTTTTTCACAAATGTCACATTTATAATCACATACATTTGTATGTCTTTTCAAATGGGATTTTAAATTAGCATTTCTTGTGATAAGCTTTCAATTTCATTAAAGTGTCAGTGTGAGCACAAATAAATTTTAAATTTTAAACATTAGTATGATTGAGTAAGTTAGCCATACCAAATTCGTGTTATTTCTGTGTGGGGTGTGTGTGTGGGGGGGGGGGGGCGGGCAAAATTTTAAAAATAACATAAAAATTAACGATTTTTACGTAATTTTGTGGGGGGAGTTGGGGGGGGAGTATAGCCAAAATAACTATATAATATAGGAAGATATATATATATATATATACACAAAATGATCAAGCTGTCAGAAATCACAGGGGCTCAGAAAAATTCTAAGCAGCGACTATTTTCATCTATTTTGATCTGCTGAACAAGAATCCGACGGTATTTTTTACCGATACCTGAAGCGTTCGTCCCTAAACTCAAAAAAACAGAAATTTAGCTGTTTAGCTATAAAAGTATACTAAAAATAGTAGAGAACCGTAAAGAAGCATGCTTTACAAGATTTGACTGGTATAGATATCTATTTATTAATGTACACTGTTCTACGGAGGACAAAGAAGAAGAAGCTAAGGATCTCTATTACGAAACTTTAGAGCAGGAAATCAATCAAGCCTGCACGAAGCCAGCAACGATAACGGCATTAGGGTCATAAATTTCGTGGCAGCAAAAGATGTTATAATCAAAAGTACGTGTTTTAGGCACAAGGACATACACAAAGCAACGTGGACATCGCCGGACGGGGCTAAACAGAACCAAATTGATCATTTTCTCATTGAAAATAGACGTCATACTAACGTTCTCGACGTAAGGGCTTATAGAGGGGTAGATAGCGACTCGGAGGACTTCCTAGTAGTAGCCGAATTAAGAGCTAGATTAGTAGCGAATCAAAATAGTAAGCGAACAAACAAGGTAGAAAGCTTCGATATTGAAAAGCTACGATAGAACAGATCGCATTAGGTATTAAATAGAAATTAATAACAGGTTTCAGGCACTTGAAGAAGCAAAACCATTGCCGGAGGGGAATGAGGAACCGAATAGCTTATGGGGGGACATCGAAAAAATGGTAAAAGAGGCCGCGAACAAAGTACTAGGTAAAATGAAAAAGCCAAAGAGTAAACCATGGTTTGACGAAGGGAGCGAACTCTGGTTTCAAAGGCGCAAAAAGGCTAAATTAGATAGCTTACACAATAGAAGCGATAGGACCGTTAAAGAGTATTCTAACGTAAGGAAACAGGCGGGCGCGATTTACAGAAATAAGAAGCGGGAGTATCAAAAGAATCTTATTAGGAGAATAGAAACTAACAGTAAGGAAAATAACCCTCGCGAAATGTACAGAGGGATTAGCGCCATCAGAAAGGGTTTTAGGAGTAGAGCGCAATTGATGAAGGACGAAAACGGGGACCTCGTAACAAATGATAACGAATTACTGTTGCTGTGGAAAAACTATTTCGATAAATTATTAAATGTGCACGAAAATAGCGAAGAATTCGGGGACGAAATTCACACTGCCGAACTCCACGTGGAGGAACCGAGCTACCCAGAAGTAGAGGCCGCGATTAAAACACTAAAAAACAACAAAGCAGCGGTAAATGACTCTATACCAGCTGAGTTACTCAAGTTTTGGGGCGTCCAACTTACTTTTAAAATCTATAAACTAGTATGTACCATCTGGAGAAATGAAACAATACCCGAAAATTGGAAGGAATCCATCATTATACCGATTTTTAAAAAGGGGGATAAGATAGACTGCAACAACTATAGGGGTATCTCACTTTTAGCAACGTGCTACAAAGTTCTGTCAAACGTAATACAAGCTAGACTCACTCCATTCGCGGAAGATATACTAGGAGATTATCAGTGCGGATTTCGGCGCAACAGATCGACGAGCGATCAAATGTTTACCATAAGACAGTTGTTAGAGAAAAAGTGGGAATTTTGCGAAACCATACACCAACTATTTATAGATTTTAAAAAAGCGTACAATTCTATTAAGCAAAGCAAAATGTATCAAAAAATTTCTAGTACTTCTCGGTGTACCAAAAAAACTTGTGAGATTGATTCAAATATGTCTGAACGGAAGCATGGGACATGGTTTAAAACAAGGGGATGGACTCTCTACGGTGCTGTTCAACTTAACGTTAGAGTATGTCGTTAGAAAAATACAGGTTAGCCAGCTGGGCGCAATGCTTAATGGAACAACGTAGATACTAGGCTACGCAGATGATTTGGATATACTGGGGGATTGTAGGGAAACGGTAGCAAGAAACGCGGAAATCCTCATAAAAGCGGCGGAGTATACAGGGATAGAAGTGAGTGAATCAAAAACAAAGTACATGATTGAGGATAAACTAGGCATCTGCAGAGGGGAGGGAGATCTCAGAGATGGGAATTTCACTTTTGAAAGGTTAGCGAATTCAGGTATCTGGGTACGACCATAAATGATAGAAACGAGATTAATGTCGAAATAAACAAGAGATTCCATTCGGGTAATGCTTGCTTCTACGCCGTGAGTAATTTACTTAAGTCGAGGCTGTTGTCTAAAAACGTTAAAATAAGAACATACAGGACAATAATACTGCCGGTGGTTCTGTACGGGTGCGAAACGTGGGCTCTCACTAAGCAGGCGGACAACCGTTTTAGGGTATTTGAAAATAAAGTCTTGCGAAAAATATACGGGCCGAAGAAAGATGAGGAAACCGGGGAATGGAGGAGACTACACAATGATGAATAATAAAATCACGCAGATTGGGATGGGCAGGGCACGTAGCGAGAATGGGAGACAACCGTACGGCAGCGCGTGTCATGAAGGGCAGGCCGATGGTAACGCGACCTCTAGGTAGACCTAGACGCAGATGGGAGGACAACTTGAAAGCGGATCTAGTAGAAATAGGACCGGTGGGTGTCGATCGGAGGGGTGCATCTTGGGTGGGATTGACACAAGACAGGGCAGCGTGGAAGGCTTGCGTAGATGAGGCAATGAACTTTCGAGTTCCAAATGCCATTAAAAAAAAAATCAGACAATTTGCGGCCAATACCACGAAAAAATTTGTTCATTCTCTTAGATATCTCTACTTTATCCGTAATTTTATTATCATTCACCTTTATATAACTTATGGTATTACTATTTTTCTACTTTCCCATTTTGTTGTTTATGATATCCCAGAGTTTTTTAGGATTGTTTACGTTATTTTAAAGTAGCTTTGCATCATATTTAATTTTAGCATCTTTGATAACTTCATGTAAAATTTTAACATAGTTTTTTTAATCCAGTTTGAGTTGATTATTTGAAGTATCCATCTTCCATAAATTATATAAAAGTTTTTTGGTTTTACATGAATTAATTATTCCATCAGTAATCCAATTCTTTCTAACCTGCTGTTTATTTTTATTTTATTTTTCCATTTACCTTGTTCTACACATAGCTTAATCTAGTAAGCCCTTTATTAACTAAAGAAAATGTTGTTGCTTTATTATGATTAAATATAATACACTGGACTTTGGTTGATTGATCCAGTTCTTTTTTATCTGTTATTTCGTTGCGGAATCTATCAAACTTGCCTAACCTTTTACTTTTTTGAAAGTTAATCTTTTGAGATTTTATTCCTTTTTAGTAAATTTTTTTACGTATTTCATATTTTTCCTAAAAATAAAATATAAACATCTTTAGCACCTTTTGACCATGGTTTTATCGTAACATTTTTATCACTAAGATGAAATCACTGATTGTTCTGATACACTATCCTCGAATGATTTCTACACCTAAACACCAGAACCAAGTGCGAACTACCTAGACTTCGTCATCGGCCACCCTGTACACCAAGACGCCGTTCCCTGTATGATTCATTTACCTAGACACCAAATACCACGGAGCGCAACACCTAGACCTTGTCATCGGCAACACTATACACCTAGAAACCGCCCACGAATTATTTTTACACCTAGACACAAAAAAGCACGAAACGCACCAACTAGACCTCCTTATAAGCTACCCCGTATACCTTGACACCGCCCTGGTATGATGTATTTACCTAGACATAAAAAATTACGGATCGCACCACCTAGACCTCGTCATCGGCCACCCCGTACACCTAGACACCGTCTTCAAATATCCATTTATTGTCTTCATTTATCTCGACCAAAATTGCGGATTACATCTTGTGATGCATGCGCGTCATTTCATATTTACAAGCACATAGAATTAAAAAAAGATTATATTTGTGATATAAATAAATACTTACAGCATTCGCCATTATATATTACTCACACAAAACTTTAAAAAAACAATTATATCTGGACAAATTATTATTTGTAGCATCCCTTTTATGTAAAGTGAATCTGCAGATAACATTATGTGATATGCATGAATACATAAATCGTCATGTCATTTTCACAAACAAATAACTTCAAAGTGCGAAGAATATTTCTACCGTATAATAGATCTAATTTTTTTCTTTCTACGAGTTTTTGAGCGTTTTTATGAAATTGACCAAATATAAAATTTTAATATTGTGTAGAAGATTGCTCTCATGCTTTTGTGGACATCTCACAAGAGATAGACACGAAACTGTAGAGACTGGTCGATACGGGAATTCGTTATATTTACGGACTGATTAGAGACGTCCATATCACGCCTTATAGACAGGAGTTGGGCTAGCTCACTACCGCTAGGAGGTGTGACTAGTTTGCTGGTAATCCAATAAGAAGGGTTCTCAACTCTAGTGTGTCTGCTTATCTGCTGGGACTGCTTGAATTTCGTCACTCATTGCGTCCAGTTAGGGGTGATTTGGTCACTCTGGCCATCCCTGGCTTTGCTACCTAGTCACTGAGGAGGTCCTTCTATGTTTATGCTTCATACTTTTGTAACTCACGGCCATCTCATCCAAACGACATCAACTCCATAGACCATATCGTCGCTCCCTACAAAAACGAGCACAGTTCAAATTTTTGCTTGAAATTGGCTGCTTAAAGTTTGAGTTGTGCTAGTCTTCGCGAAAAATTTAGAGTTGTGCTAGTCTAGGCTGCACGTTCTGAGTTGTGCCAGTCTTAACGGCGGATTTGAGTTGTGCTAGTCTTCGTAGGAGGCGGCAATAAGTCAAGTCTTAATCATCTTTTCAGACAGAAAGCTACATTATCATCATTCCCATTATCATAATTTGCTCCATCAACACTAAGTGAGCCAGAGAGAAGAGCAAATCAACATTTGCACAGTCACACACACACACACACACACACACACACACCCATGCGGATAAGCCTGACACCCGTATGTATCGCGTCCCCGCGTATAAGTGTAAGTAAAGAGTTTTTAAAAGAGAACGAAGTAGTAGAAAAGACGTCCGTCAAGACCCTTCGAAAAACCTATGGAGATACGCAGACCGCCGTCATACAGCTGCCTGCACAGATTGCCCAAAAGTCAATCGCAGGGAAAAAGCTCAAAATAGGTTTGGTTAATTTCAGAATTAGGGAGATTAGTCAAGAGATGCGACCATCTAAATGCTATATATAAAAGTGTACAGAGACAAACGACAGAAGTAAATGCTGTTTGTTGCATTTACTTACATGCAGCAAAAAATTGCACGAACGAGCTAAGTTGCATTCTCTGCCAGGAAAAGGATGGAGAATTAAAGAGTGACCATGCAATTAGTAGCTATACATGCCCATCCTACTAAGCCGCATTAACAGTACTATACAAGGATCTAGACGAACCATCGTGGGAAATAGACACTACGGGTAAAGCAGCGATTTGGGCATGTGAAAACGTTGCTTTCTGTAAAAAAATGAAGATCCGTAAAGAAGGATTTATACGGGCTAAATTAGCAGGCGTTACTCGTTACAGCTGCTACGCTTCACCTAACGCTCAAATCAAGCAGTTCGAACAATTTCTGAATCGGCAGATACAAGACGCAGTAGAAAGGAAACCGATACTGATTGCAGGCGACTTCAATGCGTGGGCTGTGGAGTGGGGCAGCATAAAGACTAACCACAGAGGTCAAGCACTCCTGGAAGCATTCGCTTTTTTGAATTTGATCATAGTTAACCAAGGATGCACCCACACATTTAGAAGAGGAGACGAAGCACAGTGGTTTCAAAATCAAAAAAATGGGACAAATTCAGTCTTAGATCGAATATTCAATAAAATCCATTTTTTAAATTGAAAGCATATCTTGATGTACCTATGAATGAAATAGGATACCGCTTTTTTGTATTATAAACCCGCATATAAGGTTAAAATCGATAAAGTTAACCTAAAATGAAATCATTATTTCCGCAATTTATAAAATGATTGAAAACAAACATTTATTCTCCAAATAAGTGCAGATATGGATTTACCCTCTTGGAGGGGTTGATTTTTGATTTATTGTATTTCCGACATCGGTTTCGGATTCAGCGTCGAAAAATACATCAAAAACCCATATCTTCACTCGCCTATCAAAAATAAGTTGATATTATGAGAAAAAGGGCGGTATTTACGCTATTTTAGGGGCTGATTTTAGGTTTATTGCATTTCCCACATTATATTCAGATTCAGCGTCGAAAAATACATCAAAAACCCATATCTGCACTTATTTGGAGAATAAATGTTTGTTTTCAATCATTTTATAAATTGCGGAAATAATGATTTCATTTTAGGTTAACTTTATCGATTTTTTAACCATATATGCGGGTTTATAATACAAAAAAGCGGTATCCTATTTCATTCATAGGTACATCAAGATATGCTTTCAATTTAAAAAAATGGATTTTATTGAATACTCGATCTAAGACTGAATTTGTCCCATTTTTTGATTTTGAAACCACTGTGCGCAGGGTATATTGTCGACCTGACTTTTGTAAGTAGCAGCCTTATTGGCTCAGTTGATTCATGGATAGTGAGTGAGTACTACACACATAGTGATCACCAGGCCATAATAATGGAAGTAGGAATATCAAAATAGGGACCCAGCGCGAGTACAACGGCCAATAGTTAGTTGAAAACAAAAAGTATTATAATAAGGAGATGTTTCTGTTAACACAAGAAGAAATGCAACTGTCGGGAACGGCGAAGAGCAAGGCGGATGAGGTGACGGTAAAAATCACTCGAGCATGTGACGCTGCTATGCCTCGAAGACTCGCATACAGTAGACGACCATCAGTATACTGTTGGGACAAGGAAATTGCGAATGCACGTAATCAAGTGCAACTAGACCAGAAGACGAGAACAACGGGCGTGGAATAAATACTATAAAATTGGTAGAGACTAGGGAAAAGTAGATGCCCGCGGACAAGGAATGCAGGACGCTAAAAGGAGTTTTAAGAAGAAAATCCACAAAAAATAAACGACGGTGCCTCAAGGAATTACAGGATAAGGCTGAACAAGACCCTTTGGGTAGACCGTACAAAATAGTAATGAAGAATATTTATGGAAGCTACGTGCCTCCACCAAAATGCCCGAAACTATTACAGCTGATAGTGACCACACTGTTCCCTAGGCAACTGAAACATCCAAGTGGCATCGAAAGAGGTGTAGATAAAGAGGCTATCCCACGGATTACGATTAAGGAATTGTTAGCTGCCTGCAGTAGAGTAGAAAACAACAAGGCCATAGGACTGGATAGCATTCTAGATATTGCATCAAAGCAGGCCATTGACACTCATCCAGAGGTATTTGTAAACTTGTACAATACATGTCTAGACGAGGGAGCATTTCTCACAAATTGGAAGAAACAGCGACTAGTGCTTCTGCCAAAAGAAAAGAAACCACCCCAGGAGTCCTCATCATACAGACCGCTCTACATGCTAGATCCTGGAACGCGTTATCTGGAATGTCAGAATGGGTCATTTTATAGAAGGAAAAGGTGGATTAGGAGAATACTAATACAGCTTTAGAAAGAAGCGTTTAACCCTGGACGCAGTTAGTCTAGTGATCGACACTGCACAAACAGCGATAGAGGGTAAAAGATGAAAAGGAGATAAAAAGAAGTATTGCGCCATAGTTACATTGGATGTCAAAAGTGCATGCGATTCGGCCAGATGGAATGAAATACTCTGAAAGCAGGATGCGCCCTTATATATAAGAAGGATGATGTCCGACTTCTTGAAGGACAGAATCTTATTATAGGACACTAAGGACGGAACCAAAACCTATAGAGTTACAGGAAGCGTTCTCCATGGGTCAGTACTTGGCCCATCGACTTGCAATATCTTGTACGACGGAGTACTAAAGCTACAATTACCTGAAGGAGCAGTTGTGGGTTTCGCTGACAACATAGCATTAGTGGTAGTAGCCAAACATAAAAAAGAGTTAACAGACATAGCTGAAGAGTCATCCCGTATAATACACAAATGGCTAACAATGACGGGACTAGAACTAACCAGTCATAAAACAAAATTTATCCTCATTTCCAGTAGGAAGAAGATAGAGGAAATCGCACTGACGGTGGATGGACATGAGATCGTTTCTCAACCAATCATCAAATACTTGGGTATCACCATCGATGCAAGACTAAGTTTTAAACAGCATCTAAAAATAGTCAGTGATAAAGCGGCAAAAGTTGGTGCTGCTCTATCACGATTGATGCCAAATGTAGGAGGGCCAACTCAGAAGCTAAGATTACTCTTAGCCAGTGTAACCACGTCGATTATGCTATACGGAGCCCCAATATGGGCAGATGCGATGCAGGTGAAATTGTAAGCACGAAAGTTGTCTACCGTGTATAGGCGAAGTGTACTAAGAGTGGCGTCCGCTTACCGTGCGGTATCGGACGATGCTGTCGGCATTATAGCAGACATGCCACCCATTGACCTTATAGCGTTGGAAACAAATGACGTATTCAAAGCTAGAAGACGATCAAATGACATAAGCCAGAAGGAGATCTGGGATGCCGCAAGAAAGAAGACGATGGTTTAACTAACTACTCCTAAGTCGATTATGACGGCCATACTGACCTTAGAGGATGGATGGTGCGCAGTCAGCAATTATGCAGCAGACATTCTTAACAAAGTTAGAAAAGACAAAAAATACAGAAGAAAATGAAGAGACTGAGTACGTATGTGTGTATGTGCAAAGCAGAATATGAAGGATGACTATAGTGATAACGACCACATCAACCAAAAGTGGGCAAAAGCCTTCCGCCCGCCCCCCCCCCCCCTCCCGCAAAGCATTGCTTGACGGTAGTATTTCGGGGTTCAGGGGCAAAGAAGATAGAGCTAGGCACCTTTACCAAGATTCGATTAAGGCAAAGAGGGCGTTTCTTTTTATGACTTGGTGTTTTTTCACCTGGCCGTAAGAGGGATGGGTGTAGTCGGTGTAAATCCGTCACACGGCTGACATTGGGGATAGGGCTGTTTCGACGATCCCATAAACAAGGTCATGCAATGATCTTTCTAGGATTTTCCTTAATACTTTTTTCTCTAAGAAAGAAACAAAAAAAACACACACAGACAGTGAAAGCCACTCACAGACGAAGAAAATGAAAATAGTGGACTTGAACATAAATTACTGCGTGACTGCACAGAACCTACTGGGCCAGTATGTCCGTGAGACAGAAATCGACATAGCCATCGTCTGTGAACAATACAAAAACCTGGACAAACCATCGTGGGATATGAACATTACTGGTAAAGCGGCGATATTGGCATGCACAGACGCCGCTTTTCAGGAAAAAATAACAAGACGTAATAAAGGATTCGTACGCGCTATAGTCGCAGGCGTACACATTTACAGCTGCTATGATTCTCCTAACGCGTTGATAAAACAATTCAGACAACTGTTGGACCGGCTAGTACAAGATGCTGTAGGAAGAAAACCAGTACTGATAGCAGGCGGTTTTAACGCCTAGGTACTAGAGTGGAGCAGCCAATGGATGAACGAAAGAGGTCAAGCGCTATTAGAAGCATTCACCCTCCTAGACTTGGTCTTAGTTAACCAGGGATGTTCTTACACAATTCAAAGAGGAGACACAGGGTCCATCATAGATCTTACGTTTGTTAGCAGCTGCCTGATTAGCTTAGTTAGATCGCGGACAGTGAGCGATTATTATACAAATAGTGACCACCAAGCGATAACAATATAGATAAGAATATTAAAACAGAGATCCGACGGAAGGGCAACGACAAAAAGAGTCGTTTGGAAAACGAATGATTATGATAAGGAGACATTTCTGCTAGCTCTAAAAGAAATGCAGCTGGTTAATATTACCTGAGCCTGCAACGCAATGATGCTGAGGGAGGCCCCCAATAATAGACATCCGCCAGTATACTGGTGAGATAAAGAAATTGACGCTGCCTGCAGCGAGTGTCATCGAACCAGAAGACGGGAACAGCGGCCCTGGAAAAAATACTACAAGACTGGTTGAGGTCAAGAAGTAGTAGACACCCGAAACAAAGAAATAAAAGATGCTAAAGGGATGCTCAAGAAAAAATCAGAGATAATAAAAAGGCTCCAGGCTTGAATGGCATACTCAATATTGCATTGAATCAAGCTATACAGGCACTTTTGATGTCTTTGTAGACCTGTACAATTCATGTCTCGCAGAAGGGACGTTTCCTCAGAACTGGAAGAAGCAACGCCTGGTACTACTACCAAAAGAAGATAAGCCACCTGGAGAAACTGCCTCATACAGACCTCTCTGTATGCTGAACACCCCGAGCAAGATTTTAAAGCGCATAATTTGCGTTAGAATAGACCAAGTCATTGAAAAACCAGGTGGAATAGAGGAATATCAATACGACTTCAGGAAAGAACGCTCCACTCTTGATGCCGTAAGCTTAGTAGTTGACATTGCTAGAACTGCAATAAAAGAGAAAAGATAGGAAGAAGGAGCCAATAAGTACTGTGCTATTGTTACACTGGATGTTAAAAATGCGTTTAACTGAGCTATCTGGAACAAGATATAAGAAGGATTATGTCTGACTAACTTAAAGACAGAGTGTGACGACGAAAGTCTGACGACCTCAGCTGCTCAACATCTTCGTCTCGACGGACCGCGGAGAGTGTCGGAGCCCTTCACTGCTTGACTCAAAAGCAGGGCGGAATAGCATACATAAATAATGACTCTCATAGTATTTATGCTAAAAAAACGAGAGAAAGAGAGAGAGAGAGAGAGAGAGAGAGAGAGAGAGAGAGAGCGAGAGAGAGCTGCGCGCCGATACTTACAAAGTATTTGATGCGCTGACGGCCTCTGCTGCGCCACTCGATGTCGGCAGCACGCTGCTCCGGGAATTCCTCGAGCTGGTTGTGCCCTACCTCTTCTCGCCATCACGCTACCCAGCAGATTCTGCCCACGGCTGTGCCTTTCTTCTCAATCGGTCTGGTATTTGCCCTGATAGATCGGGATCATTGTGTCGATGTCCCGCTCTATTCGCTGCTCGCCTCATCGAGAGCGCAGGGCCCCTCTGACCGCTATCGCAGCTATCGAAAGAGCAGTCAGGCTTGGCTTCGCTTCATCGTGTTTCGGCTCTCCTCTCCTGGCCCTTTAAGATGTGTGCTAATGTCCCTCGCCTTCGGCAACTTGGCGCCGTTTTGGATATAGTGTTGGCTCCCGTGTCGCACTATACCTTCTCTTTTTATCTCTCTCTCGTTTACCTATTTCTATGCTATTCTTCGCGGGCGACTCGGCATGCGTCTCGTATGGTGTGTGTGTCTGCGTAAGCGTCGTTTACGCGCTTATATGTACAGTGCGAATGCTGCTTTTGGCGTGTTCGTGTGTACTGTTACAGTATGATATGGTATGATATAGTATGTACGAAATTTTTACGTATCACGAGATGGCGCGACATATACCATTGTACGTCTGACCATAATTCTATTATTTGCATTTTATAACACTTTTCAAAGACATTATACCATAACTAAAACTAGATTTTTATAACATGTGCATAAAAAAGACCATTTTCGGCGCCTATACAGTGGACCGAAGATAGGGTTTTCCGAGCGTCAGATAAAATGTAGAGCAAGAGTCCCTGGTCATAATAAATGTATAAATGAATCCATTTACGCTCCCTATAAGGTAGAACAAGCCTACAATAATTTGAGAATCAAAAATCAAGAGGAGCAAAAATGGTCGTTTTCGACCCTCTTGATTTATTTATATTTTTTTCATCTCCTTACTAAAGCTTTAAATTGTTAAAAACTTTTGAAACAATTTCCAAAATTTTCCAAAAATATCAAAAATTTCAAAATTTTGATATATATATATATATATATATATATATATATATATATATATATATATGCATCTATACACGCACACCGTAGTGGACGACTCAAAAAACTCTATTGACGATCAATTTCATAGTCGATAAAAGTGGTCTTCCTTATGCACTTGTTATAAAAAGCACGGTGAACAACGAGTGCTCGAACATCATCCTCGCTTGGAAAAGCCCATTTTCGCCCCTTGTTGTACAATGTACTATATAACATTTAACGCTTATAATATATTAGTACATAAATTATTATTATTGATACCTTTATGGGTAACATCCAAAATGTCGGATGATACATTATATGATGTAAATTCTAATTTTATTGCATCTACATCTTCTTTATCAAATTGAGAATTCATTTCTTCAAGTGATGCTATAAATATGCGTTGTGATAAGTTATCTGTTTGGAATAATGAACCTAAAAATCAGACAAGTTTTAAGTTAATAATTTGTAACACCTTTAAAAGCAATAATGTGAATAAGTCCTAAAAGAGCTTTTAATGAATGTAAAAAATATACTATTTGTTATGTGCAGAGTATTTTACTTGTTTAAGTGGTAAAAAAACAAATTGTGAGGGAGATTAACTGAATTGGCGCGTATGACGAAAGTTGAAAAAACCGCTGCCCATTCTTTAGCACGTAGCTTTCTTCAAAATTATCTATTGCTTTAATATAAAAATTGTTCTTACTCTATATATAATTACATACAGTTTTTGTACTTTTCTGTTTAATGGGTAGAATTATTTAACACATAAGCAGGTGAGTGGGACAAATTTTCGTTTATCGTGTAACGCAGAAAAGCGTGTACTTTCAGTATTTAATCTATTTCGTGGGATCAAATCAATGAAATCACTTAAATTCACTAAAAATTTGTGTTATTCTTTTTCTCTCGCTCGCCAAGCTATAATTAATTAATAGTTATTTGAAAGATTCTAATTTTGCTTATTTATCACAAAATAGTATTAATAATTTATTAATTTATTTATAAAGACACATGGCGCAGGAGTAACGGAACAGGAGGTCGAAATAAGTTTGACACAACACAGAATTTGATGTAAAAAAAATCTTCAATATATTTATTTATTTTGTTTTGAAATAGGGAAAGGAATTTTTATGTATTCTTTATTAAATTTAAATTCATTGAATTATAACGTAAACGAAAATAGATATTATGTGACAATTGATCAGACAAAATATTTCATAATTAAATTGAAAATGAACTTAATTTTTATATGAACGAATTTGTGTATAACAAAAATAAATTTAAATACTAATTTCAGAAATGTTGCTAGAGTAATGAATAAAATCTATTGCGTGAGACGCCACGTGGAGACGTATGCTCAACGTATAGATTTAGGTAAACTTTTATGAGTTCTAGAAATTTATATTCCACGTAGAGATAATGAAATTGACGATACAATTATTTACGGAGTTGTTAGTAAATCTGAAATGAAGGATATCAAATGACGAAGTGCGTCCTGGGATAACTGACTGGGGTCACGAAGTGCGTCCTGGGATAACTGACTGGGGTCTGACGTAGCCAGCCCAGTCAGACGGCACGAAGCGGTATTTTTACACCCTTTTGGAGGCAGGTTAGTTTATTAATTTTGTGCTGGAGACGAGCTGTAGCTTGTCTCCCCCAGTTTGGGCTTAACGCCTTATTCCTGGGTGCACGTTAGTATAAAATAAAAAATCAAATTGCTTTCTCAGTGAAAGAACTTCAGTAAAAAATCACCAAATAATCACTACTGATGCTTGAGTTGATGTCACAGGATGTCAGGTTCCTTGTGATCTCATGGCTGCAGTGATTGACTCTCTCTCTCTCTCTCTCTCTCTCTCTCTCTCTCTCTCTCTCTCTCACGA
>JAZHPH010000160.1:234002-290237 GCA_037356405.1 Nasonia oneida
TTTTTCATAGAATATTGAAGTGCGACAACACACATATTCACTATGCACTTAGAAAAATAGAATTTAAAAATTTACCTCATTTAATAAACTTTCTTACAGAGGCATTTTTATGTCCCTACTCATTTGGATACTTTGCAGTCAAACTAGATGATTCAAATAGAGATAAAGATGAACATTCTGATAATTTTCGTTTACTCTTGCAGAATATATTACAGAAAGCCGAGTGCCAGTTGAGAAATTCGCAGCCACATCTATTAAACCTTTTTATAGAGCAATTAGATATTCTTGCTAGAATGGTGTTTGTCCGAGAACTTCTGAGTACCTTATATCAAGATGTATATGATTCTGCTCCAGAATGTTTGGACGATGCTTCCAAATTAGCTGATCATTTTTATTACACTAATGGTGCCTATAATGAGTAAACACAGAAGCGTAACTTCAACAAAAATTCTAGAAAGTGTTTCCTACTATTATCCTGCACCAAGGTTAGAAATCACCTGCACTAAATCAGATAATTACAATTGCTACGACAGCATATCATCAGCAGAAGAAACAACAGCTAGAAACAGTAATATAGAGTATAAGTATGATTTGCCAACAAAAAAATTCTTCAAGCTATTATTCCGAGTCTTCAGAAAGTAATCCAGATTTTTCTTTTACTAACCACAATTCAGATTCAGACGAAAGTTGTAAAGGGCCAGGAGAGGACAGCCGAAACACGAGACAGCGAAGTCAAGCCTGACTGCACTTCCGATAGCTGCGAAAGCGGTCAGAGGGGCCATGCGCTCTCAACGAGGCGAGCAGCAAATAGAGCGGGACATCGACACGGCGATCCCGATCTATCAGGGTGAATACCAGACCGATTGAGAAGAAAGGCACAGCCGTGGGCAGAATCTCCTGGGTAGCGTGAGGGCGAGAAGAGGTAGGGCACAACCAGCTCGAGGAATTCCCGGAGCAGCGTGCTGCCGACATCGAGTGACGCAGCAGAGGCCGTCAGCGCATCAAATACTTTGTAAGTATCAGCGCGCAGCTCTCTCTCTCTCTCTCTCTCTCTCTCTCTCTCTCTCTCTTTCTCTCGTTTTTTTAGCATAAATACTATGAGAGTCATTATTTATGTATGCTATTCCGCCCTGTTTTTGAGTCAAGCAGTGAAGGGCTCCGACACTCCGCGGTACGTTGAGACGAAGATGTTGAGCAGCTGAGGTCGTCAGACTTTCGTCGTCACACTCTGTCTTTAAGTTAGTCAGACATAATCCTTCTTAAATCCTTCTCAATAGCTATAGCTATATCTCTATCTCTATTCGGTACAACGTTGCCAGTCGTTGTCGTTGCTAAGCCGGAACTTTATTTGTCTGACACCAGAGGGCAGCACTCTTCGAGCCAGCGAACTACGGTACAGTACAGTAGTTCCACCGCCAGGTGGCCCCGACACGGCGCACGCAAACACGCACCCAAAAGAGCGTCCTGAAGGCTCTTATACTGAGACTACTCTGGCCACTGCACACTAACTATCTTTCTCGATATGTCTGACGACCAATGTACTGAAGATCGACTCCTTGGTCCTACATAATGTAAGACCTGCACTAAGGTCATCGCTAAGGGATATCCTCGCAAATGCGCTAGGCGCACGCCGACGCAGCCAATTTTCGACAACGGCAAGACAATTCAAGTCTGCCGTAACTGCTTGTTGGTTTCTTACCTCTTCCCACCTGATACTGTGAATTCTGCTCCATCAACACGCAGCTCAAGTCCTCTGCTTCAACCTCAGGGGGGCAACTCATCAGCATCAACGACACGGTCCTAAATAAAATCCTAGAAAAGCTCAACTAACTTGATTCTATAGAAAAACTTCAAAACACCATGAAGAATGAAGCTGAGGAGAATGGTCGCCTTCTAGGGGAGAGAATGTCGGCGATTGAAAGATCCTTGGAGACTTTGGACGAAATTCCACGGCTAATGAACCGGGTGACGGTGGTGAAGGCTGATGTGGCGGTTGTGAGGGCTGAGCAGATCGAGATCAAAGGAAAGCTTGAGCAGTTACTTGTGAAAGAAGCTGGCCCCTCTACAGATTCTTCTTCGGCCTCGGCACTTGACCTTGAGATCGTTCGACAACTCCGTAACACTAATGCTAGGATCCAAGCTCAACTGGATAGAGTAGCATCGTCCCAGGCTAAACTTTCTGCAGAGCTGGTCATTACAGGGCTTGCTACTACTCAGGCTACGTCTCTTAGACTTCTGGCTTATGCAGCCCTTAAGCCACTGGACGCTCAGCTGACAGAGAGAGATATTACCTCTGCTAGACCACTGATCAAGAGGAGAGCTGTTCGTGAGAATGATGCGGATTCTGCTTCTACTGCCGTTGCTGTCACCGAAATGCGTCCTACTCCTATTGCTGTGACTATGTCCAGGACGCTGATGCGCTCGCTTATCTCGGCCAAAATTAAAATAAGGAAGCTACATACGAAACAACTGTCTGCAGATCTTCTTCGTGATGCTCGCGTCACACTGCTACTCCCGGACTCTTTCATCAACATCAATGAATACCTGCCCCCTGATGTACATCGTCTTGGCGTGGCTACAAGAGCTGCAGCCAGGGGGATCGGCTGTTCCACGTTTGTGAGGGATGGACGAATCTACATCAGGGCCAAAAATGAAGCCTGTACCGTGAAGATAACATCTAAGGAAGACCTTAAGAGTTTTTTAGATTCTCACACAAATTAATACCAAACACGCTCAGCCTGGAGGCTGCAAATCAACATCAACACCAACTAAAAAGTGTTCGCCGCATTCCACCTAGACCACCATCATCTTCATCTACACCGTCCACAACATTTGCATCTACTACCAAGGTAACTCTGTCCGATGATCTGAGAGCCTGCCATTTCAATGCTAACTCTTTCACGGGTCACATTGAGATGGTGAGGCTTTTCTTGTCCACTCGTCCCCTTTTTCACGTGATAGACGATAAGATCAAATATATCCCTTTACTCGACAACTACTCTCTACAGACGGGACAGAAACAGGAACATGGAGGTGTGGCCCTCTACATTCATCACTCACTCACAGCTAGCGTTATATCATCGTCTGACGACACCTGGTCGGGCAAGCCAGGAAAGCCGGAGAATCTCTTCTGTGAAATCTCCGCAAAGGGAGTTATGCCCATCTTTGTCGGCGTCGTTTATCGTCCACCCCATGTCCCTTTCATCCAAGGCAGTGATTTCATACAAAAACTAACTACACCCATGCATAATTATTCGACTAAGCTAATCATGGACGATTTCAACGCCGACCAACTCTCCTCATCTGAAGATGCCAAGTTCATCAAGGCCCTCATTGAGGAGAACTCCCTTCAGTCGGTCCCCTACGATGCTACGCATCATAAACAGGAGTCCGACACCTGGCTTGACCTCTGCTTAATTGATGAGCAGGATCGTCTGCTCTCACACTGGAAGACAGACACTCCTTTCATAAACGGACATGACCTTATCACGGCCACTCTCGACGTACGGATTCCACGCCACGTACCTAAAACATACTCTTACAGACACTACAAGGGAATCTGTGCTGAGAGGCTAAGGGACTTTCTTGGTGCATGTGACTGGTCATCGCTCGCTACTTCATCACTTGACGAATGCATTGCCATCCTAAACACTAACTTGACTAACGCCATTAACCACCTCGCTCCATTACGTACAGTGACTCATGGACCGAAACGTCACCCGTGGTTCACCACGGCTCTTCGTGACCTCTTGAAAGAACGAAACAGACTCTACAGACGGTTTCGCAGATCAAGTCTCCCTCTAGACCTATATTTCTATAGATTAGCGAGGAATGATGCTCATAGAGAGGTCGAGGATGCCGGGCTGAATTATTACTACTCACGCCTGTCAACCCTGACTGATTTCGGTGAGATCTGGAGAGAGCTTGAGAAGCTTGGAGTCACCACTCCCAAAGAGAACACCTTCTCTCGCTTCTCCAATGAAGACCTCAACGTTCAGCGGAATTTCCAACGATCCGCTCACTCCTGCTGTTGAGGACTATCTGCGTACCATAGAGAGTCTGGATACCCCAGTGCACTTTAATTTCAGGGAGATAACGGAATCGGACGTCCCGGCTGCAGTAACGCACTTTGACACTCAGGCCAGAGGCAGCGATGGCATCCCACAGGTTGTTATTCACAAGGCATTGCCAGTACTCGCTCCTCTACTCNTACTGTGACCTAACGCAAGAACTGGACACTAAACTGCAGAGATTAGTGAACACGGGAATCCGTTACACCTATGGTGTAAGAAGGGACGAGCACATCACCCCTTACAGACGCGAGTTGCAGTGGCTTACCACCGCCGGTCGTAGGAAGTACTTCATAGCTTGCTTTCTAAGAAAACTTTTTAACACAGCGGTACGATCATACATCACTGCCTATTTTGACTTCCACGTCGTACTTCGTCCTGTCAGATACGAGGCCATTTTGTCGAGGCCAGAAAGGTATCAAGAATGTGGTCCACAAACTGTAAAGGACCTCAAAATGTTGATTGGGAGGACGACAAAGCCACAGCAGTAAGAATAAGAATACCAGTTGGAACCACTAAACCATGGGTGGAATTCATGATTGACAACGGAGCCACGGTGAATTTAATTAAAGCAAGTGTATTGGACGATGACATGCCCATCTGCACTGCTGACGCTAGAGAACTAGGCGGAATTACAAACCAAACTGTGAAGATGTACACATCAATATATTTAAATATAAAAGGTACCCCAGTAAAGTTCCAAATAGTGTCGGATGACTTTCCAATTCCATTTGATGGGATGTTAGGATGCAATTATCTAAAGAAAGAAGAGGCTGTGATATCTTATTACAAAAATGCGCTAATGATAAGCGGAGATGTGATGCACCCAATACCGTTAATAGGACACGAAGAAGAACATAATCCAAAGAATTTAACAAAAGGATATAAATGCAAACAAGCCAACGAAATACTAAAGGTAGAACATGCAAGTGAAAAAGGAAATGAGGTAACAAAACCAACAATCATCGGAGAGTCAGAACAAGCCCCAGGGAAGGTGACACATACAATAAAAGCGAGGAGCAGACAAGTAATACAAATCAACATAATCAAAAGCAACCTGGAAGAGGGATATATACCTAGAATTGACGTGGGGAACGAAAATCTCTTCTTGGACGAATGAGTAGTGACAAACGTGAACAACACTTGCAAGATAATGGCTATCAACACCAGTTAACAAGACGTGACGATAAAAGTGGATCCAAAAGATCTAATACTTTTCGATACAGGACCCGATTTCCTGCAAGAAACAGACAGTGAGTTTGATGAAGATGCAATAATAGATAGAATCAAACGATTGGAAAAGGTGAAAGAAGCCATAAGCAGAAGTCATCTCAATCGAGAAGAACTAGATATAGTGGACCGAATAATCAAAGACTATTTAGATAGATTCTTACTACCAGATGACAGACTACCATGTACTGATATGTTTCAGCACCGCATTCGTTTAGAGAACGATGCCTATAAATACGAAGCAATATAGACACCAGCCACAGCATAAGCAAGTTGTGAGAGACAGTGTAGCCAAGAAACTAAGAGACAAAATCATAAGAGAATCCAATTCACCTTGCAATTCACCAATATGGATTGTGCCAAAAAAAAACCGACAGCCATGGAAATCCAAGATGGCGGATGGTGATTGATTTTAGAGAATTGAACAAGAAAACAATCAAAGACGCATATCCATTACCGAATATCGCAGATATCATCGACCAATTGGGAGGTACAACGTACTTTTCTATCTTCGACTTAGCAAGCGGCTTTCAACAAATACCAATGGCACCCAAAGACTGCTATAAAACAGCTTTCACGACAATCAATGGACATTGCGAGTATACCAGAATGCCAGAAGGTTTGAAAAATGCCACAGAGACTTTCCAAAGACTAATGGAAAAAGCATTTAGAGGACTTCAGAACATTGAGATGCTTGTGTATTTAGATGATATCATTGTTTATAGCGAAGATCTACAAGAGCACGAAAGTAGAATCAGAAATTTAATGCAAAGACTAAGGGAAGCGAAATTGGTTCTGCAACCAGATAAAATTAGAATTCTTCAGAAAAGAAGTGGGCTTCTTAGGACACATAATCAGTGCAAGAGGCGTGGAATCAAATCCAGAGAAAGTTGTAGCCATCGCTAAATTAGCCACACCAAAAAGCGCAAAGAATATAAGGGAAGTACTTGGAATGTTTGGCTATTATCAAGAGTACATTAAAGATTTTGCCAAAATTGCAAAACCGCTGAATGATCTATTGAAAAAGAATGTTAAGTTTAAGTGGACCGAAAAATGCGAAGAGAGCTTTGAAAAATTAAAACAGTGTCTCATGGAGGAACCCATACTACAATTTCCTTACTTCAACAAAGAATTCACTCTGACGACTGATTCATCGGATTACGCAATTGGAGCCAGTCTAAGCCAAGAGAAAGATGGATTCGACCACCCCGTATAATATCTATCGAGGGCATTAAACAAAGCGGACAGAAACTACTCCACTACAGAAAAGGAGTGTTTATCTGTATTATATGCGCTACATCAATTCAGACCATATTTATTATGTTGAAAAGTTACCTTAGTCAGTGATCATGAACCATTAAATTGGATGCACACTAGAAAGGACCCTAGACAAAGATTAATGAGGTGGGTGTTTAGATTCACCGGGTACGAGTACACTTTTAAATACAAGCCAGGCAAACTGAACAAGAATGCTGATGCCTTATCGAGAAATACTCCAGAAATTACCGAAAAGGAAATAAATGAAAATCTACCAAAAATAAAGGTTATGATTATAGATGAAAAGACAAAGCAGAACGAGAACAAAACCAAAAGTAATGTTTCAACAGATAGAACAACCTTTCGAAACAGAGCTCACTCAGCATCTGAAAGAATTACGGCACCAAGAGGAAGAGGGAGACCAGTAGGAGCGAAAACAAACAAGAATGCACCAAAATTGGATCACAGCGTGATTGCGCAAAGGACGCGAGGGAGAACAGCAAAGGTAGAAAGTCCAATAGTCACCTATATCAAACAAGGAGCAATATCAAAAGTGCCCAAGACAGTGAAGTCTGCCAAAATAAATAAACCCATGGACAAACCTTTGTTGAAAGTTACCAAACCTACATCAGAGACCATTGCAACTAGCGAAGAAGAAAGCAGCAAGGATACCCAAAGTGATACCGATTCTGAGGCATCCTCCAATAGAAAACTCTCTCCATCACGCAGGTCATGGCTATCACCCACAGCATTAGCAGGGAGTGAAACCGAAAGACCACCACTGCCCGACCCAAGGTACAGTGGATTAAGAATTGATGATTACCAATCAGAAGATACCGACTCAGATGGAGACACGTCATCGATCGACAGTCAAAATAGGACACTCAGGAATATCGAAGTGCTAGTGAGTGCAGAAGAACCTTCAAACACAGAAGCAAACACCGATGATGACTCCATAAGAACCACTTTAAGCAAGGAATAAGTGGAAGAAGCAAGCAAGAAGTTTGAGGAAAGTCTAAAGAGATATCAAGAAAAGAGCATAATGCCAGAGAAGGACGAATTGGATTCAGAGCACGAGTCGGTTACCGATTTACCATTGTGTCTCTCAGAAGGAGAAGAAATCACTGAACAAATGCGTTTTAGAATGCACAAACTCAACCCGCATTATGGTACTGAATTCGCATTATGGTACTGATGGACCAAGTCCTAGGAGAAAAGGTAAAAGAGTTAATAGATCGTACACAAGCAAAACTGCAAAAGAGAATGGACATTGATCGTGACTCTCTCTCTCAGATCATGAATCAGACTTGACCAGCGATGTTATAATTATACCGGGAGAAGGCAGAATATCTGATACCTCCAAAATAAAAGGTTCTCAACCTATAGCAAACAGTACCAAACGCACCAAGAAAGAGGAGAATAAAGGTATCCTAACAGAAATCGAAGACAATGAACAATCAGAAGTGAATATTAGGTATTTGAAACCGCCCGAAAAAATAATGCCTTTCCCTTGGCCCATCACAGAAGAATTGTTACCCGTCAACAAAAGATATGGCACAACAACAACAAGTCTCAGGAGAAATTATGGATTGACCGTTGGAAAGAGCGTGGATTGTGTACCAATAAAAGATAATGTGAAAACTGTAAGAGAGTGCCTGACCTATAAAAGGGATAACATAGTTCATTTCATATCAAAGGACTGTGAATGCAACAGCTCAATATCAAAATTATTAAAGGAAATCAGAGCGATAGAACCATTCAATCTGAAAAACAAGAAATCGAAAATTGGTCAAATACTGGTCATACCTTACAAGAAATACAATGTGTTTTCTGTGGTGTTAAAAGAAAAATACTTCAACACTATAAGAATTGAAGATTTAAACAACGCACTGATGAACCTCAAACAGATAATGGTCGACAGAGATATAAGAAGTTTCAGAATTTCAAGAAGAAGAGACCTCACCGATGATTTAGAGCATGGTCTAATTAGTGAAATGCTCATGAGAATTTTCTCTAATTCGACAATCAAAATAACGATCTGCTACGGGAAAGTCCAGTTACCCAGGAAAAACGAGAGAAAGCAGATCATAGCAAATCTACACGACAGTCTAACAGGTTGACACAAAGGTATAAATCAAACGTACCAGAAAATAAGAGAAAGATATTATTGACCCGGAATGAGGAATGACATTTTAAACTAAATCAGAAGGTGCAAAAGCTGCCAGGAGAAGAAGATAGAATGATTCAAAACAAGAGAACCCATGCTAATCACCGATACTCCTATTGAAGCATTCGACAAAGTATCAATGGATACAGTGGGCAAACTCAGAATGATGCCCAGCAGGAATTGCCACTTGCTAACAATGCAATGTAATTTGACCAAATATCTCATTGCAATACCTATTAAAAATTTGAACGCCACTACAATAGCAGACGCATTAGTCAGACACCTTATTTGTCAATTCGGAGCACCCAGAGCAATTTTATCCGATCGAGGGACGGATTTCTTATCTAACATAGTTCAATGCATGCTAAACTTATTCAAAATAAATCGCTTGACCACTTCTGGCTATAGACCCCAAACCAATGGCTCTCTCGAAAGAAGCCATGCGCCCCTCGTCGAGTTTATCAGAATTTATTCTGAAAAATACGATGATTAGGACAAATTAGGACCCTTCGCGACATTTACGTACAATACTAGCGTACATTCAGCAATTAACTTCACCCCTTTCGAATTAGTCTATAGTAAAATAGCCTGTTTCCCCATAAAAATACCCTCTGATGAAAAGTTAAGAACCTATAACACGTACATTAGAAATCTCATATTGCGACTCGATGACTTGAAACTTTTAGCGGGGGAAAAACAAATTGAAAACAAACATAAATCGAAACAAGTTTACGACAAAAAGGTTTGGAAATTTAAGGGAAAAGTAGAAGGCTATGACAGACTTATTACTAAACCTTGAACAGGAAAGTTTGATGGTTATAGAAATAATCCCTTGAAGATTATTGAATTTATTGGTAGGAAAAATGTAATTTTAGAATATCCTAATGGCAAAAGAATTCGAAAGCATATAAATTAAAACATAAATGAAATTTGCAGGATGAATAAATTAAACAAACTTTTGCTCATAATTTTAAATATAATAATAACGGCCCAAAGTCAATCCCCATATTAAATGGCCCCATTGGACCATTCTACTTCGAGAGAGTGGACGTCATGAGAACAAGGAGAGCTGACTGGAAAATTCAGATCTACATCGAGGTGGATGAATTCATGCAGATACATGCATTATTGGAGTCATACAAGGCCGTCTACAACAGCTGTTTGACGCGAATCGAAGAGACAAAATGCAAACAAGCATTAGGACTAAATCTTATAAAGTTAAAAGACCAAACTTTGAAAGAGGTACTAAAGCAAATAAATGAAGCCATCAAAACAATGACACACCAATCGTATCCAGCAGTGAGAAACCCCAGAAGCATTCGAGTGAAAAGAATAGCACCCCTAGGAATAATAGGCTCAGTAAGCAAAAGCTTATTCGGTCTAGTCACCACTGACGACGTAGACAATATCAACAAGAATATAGACACGTTATTTCAGGACCAGACGAAAATCGTGCAGATAATGGACCAAGATGCGCATATAGTCTCAGCGCAATTTGAAGAACTATATAACAACCAAAAATTACCAGAAAGTGCTCCAAGGATTCGAAGCAAGTATGACCAAAACAATAAACAAAATGTTAAAAGACGATGAACTAAAACATCTAGTACAAATAACAGTATGCGTGAGACGCCTAAAATCAACAATGAACCACTTAATAAAAAGCAACGAGAAGGTTTTGAAAGTACACAGATATCTGAAAGAACAAAAGATCCACCCGGAACTTATAACAACAAGCATACTACATCAAATTATGACGGGCGTAAAGAGAACCAGCGAAAATCTGGACTTTGCTATACCCACAGAGCATTTAAGAATAGAAGAAATAATCAAAATATCAGAAAATGACGCGATTCACCAAGACGGAAGGACCATTGCCGTAATACATGTACCACTTGTGGACAGAGAACCATATCAAATTTACAGACTACATCCGGGGGCAGTGCCACAAAATGATCAAAATCAAACAACAGAAATAGTCTTCGTGAAACCATCGCATAAATATATAGCAATAAATTCCAATCAAGACAGATACATTAAGTTTGATGTGGAACCCACAATCAAATGCACAAAGACACACTATGCCCTCATTTGTCCAATACTTGGTCCATTTGAGAGCACACCTACATCAAAGGACTGCGAAGTAGCAATGCTATTAAACCCCAACACAGAAATACTAAAAACCTGTGACAGGAAACCAAATCCAGTCGAACTACGTATTTGTATAAACCCGAAATTGATCTAAAGATACATGACATGTATCCCATTCTCAACGAAAAAGACCAGAATCCTGGTCACGATGCACACCAAAGCATTGAGATAATTGGACCTTAAACTGACTTTAACCAAACCAAACCCTTAAAACAAATGATAGAAAAATTAAGTGAATTAAAAGAACATAAAAGACGCGAATGTAAAACAAACACCCTCCTGTATAGCGATCTAACCTTCCAACTGGTTATGATAGGAGGCATCATAGCATTAATAATGGAAATGAAATGCGGAATGATGATACCCTGCCCATAATTAAATAAGCAAACATAAAATACCTCAAACTAACGAGCCCAATCGCGATAACCCCATAATCGAAACAAACCCAACAGAGACCCCTAGTACTAAAACGAAATGCAATAAATTAAGTAAATCCAAATCATCCATAATAGAAACCCAATTTAAAAATGAAGCGGAATGCGATTATTAATACACCCCTGTATATGAACCAAGCTTTAACAGTACATCTCCTAATACCAAAAAAAAAATCTATATTTACAGAGAGTAATAAGATAACAACGCAGCACAAGCGTATCGATATTCTGCGACATGCAGGTGCCAGTCTGGACCGTTGTGCGAGAATTTAAACAAGTTGGGAAACCACGGTGTATTTTTACCGAAAAACACAGAACAGAGCCCGGAAGCAAAAAGATTACTATAACTTACGATACAGCAATGGAGGCTATACGAGCAAATGATTTAAAGACCATACTCGTAAGAGAAAACAAGTTCAGAAGACTGGCTAGAACAGTACCAATACCGATAAGAAGGTCGCTACCCAATGAGAATATCCCTACTCCAGCAAAAAGAAATCCTTCGGTCCAACGCGAAGTACGAGTCATGAACAACACACAACAAGCAAGAGAAATGAGTAAAGATAGGTTATTTTTCATTTTACCCTGGCAAGGCATCGATAAAGTAAAGGATGAGGCCTTTTTCCAGCAATTTGCGGAGTTTTGAATGATGGTATATTAAGAGACCATACGAGACAAAAAGGGACATTTGTCATACGGTTACGTTCAATATTTTGAGGAATCCGACGCAGAAAGAGCAAGAAAGAATAGTGATCCAACGTACAAAGCAACATTTGCCGAACCTAAAAAGAAGAATCAGAGCGAAAATGGAATAGATGCGAAATTCCACCCGTACTGCAAGAGAGATATCGATGTGAGCCTGTATGAATTACATGACCAAATTTGTAAGAAACAAGCCAAATGGACCAATTGCCAGAACCCTATGGCAGCTTGCTCAGCCGGAACAACAACTTTAAGAACTCAACCTATTCCGTAACCCGCAACAGCAGCACCTCAACATGTCCCCATGCTAACCAAAATCAGAAAGGAGGCTAAGGCGAAAGTAATTCAACAAGATATACCAACGTTAAGCAACATCACAGAGCCAGAGTTACCGGAACTTCCAGAGTTACGAAAGATACCAATACCAAGTAACATCATAGAAGTCGGACCGGAACGAGACACCACCATAAATCAGGAAAAGCGTTTAATTTTTTAAATAGACCCAACTAATTGTTACTTCATAACTCGCGTTAAAAAAAAGCACTCTTAAAAATGTCTTAGAAAAGATGGATGTAGATGAAAAATCTAAGGAATAAAATAAAGCAAAACCCCATTATAATAAAAAAAAATAGTTTTCCTTTACCACGGGCATAACTAACAACTTAATCACACATACACACGCAAACACAATACAAGCATTAAACAAACAAAATAGAAAGGGGAACATTAATGATGACAATATGTGAGTCATAAATGGCCATATTAACTGAAATGTCCCCGTTAATTCTATCAACAAAGGTTTAAAAAGCTGAAACCTAACTCACATAACCCACTGAAACATAAAATGTTCTGTCACCACATACGTGGAAGTAGCATTTCTCTTTTCCTTCTATCATACATTAAGATACAGGTTATTGTTGTATCTAGTTAAACCATGCGCAGAAATAGCATGTGGGTCAGCACTGTCTTTAGGTCAGAACCCACAAATAAATCACTTGCCCAAAATACATGCATTTCTGATTTGATGAAAGAATTCTTTTTGGGTGAATTAGGCACATTTTTTTTCTTGCTGCTAACGACCTCTTCTGCTACGACTTTTGAATTTATTGTGTTTTATAAGCATGCTCTTCAATTTACCCACAAATAAAATCTCCCACTCGTTAGATAGAGTGCCCTCTACATCCCACACACGCAAAAGAAAAGATAAATGATGACCTGCACTTCTGCAGGACTGATATCTTTCATAAACACAAATTATTGTACTCGCACGACAAAACCTTACCCACACCTCCCAACCCTACAATCAAATATCCAAAAGCAACTAACGAAATCAAAATAAATAAAAAAAAAAGAAATCAACATCTTTTGAACCAAAGCACTAGACCGCATTAAACCCCACAATGCTAAACAAACGAAATTTATAACCCATAAAACAAATAAACATTGCATAACCAAATATGATATATCACATCATACAATGATATCTTTTTATCTTTCATTTTCTTTGTGTCACAGGAAAATGGACCAAAACAAAATGGAGATCTTGGACATGACGGACATGGGAGATTCCAAAGTCCTCATAAAATTCAAAGGACAACGAGAAGACGCCATGAACGGGTTCACGACACATGGACCATGCGTGATCACCTTCATACAAACGGCGACACCACATATGTATGTAGCAAACGTTGAATATGCAAAAGAAGAGGATAATAATAAGGCGATTAAAGCATACAAGAGGTCAAAATCGCAAGGTATAATGAAAAAAATGGGCTATATAGAAGGCAAAGGCCTAGGCAAAAATCTACAAGGTAGAACGGACCCAGTGAAAGCTGTATCAAACGAATATAGACAGGGCTTAGGTGCTACCGCCCTAGATTATCACAAAGAACACTGTACAGGGGTCCAAGAAAATCCAAAAGGAGAAAATATGTCCACAGAAGACGACCAAATAAACAGGGACCAGTCGACATCACATGATGTAATTATAATAGAAGAAATAGACCTAGAAGAGCTACCACAAGAATATGGCGAAATAAATCTACTAGGAGCAACAATGGACCAAACCCTAATCCAGTCAGCGGTCCAGAACAGATACTATGGCTAAAGGAAAATGACGAAGAAATCAACGAGGAAGAAGAAGACGGTCTTTACAGTTACGCGCAATTATCGCAATAAAATTTTTATTCTTTCTTCTTTTCTCTCTTTATACAATTTTTCTATTATATTCTCTTTGTTCATGGCACCAAAAAACTAGGGGGCCCAAAGAAATAAATAATATATTTTTATACTTTTACATTACACCAAGTTTTAATTGCAACCATTATGTATCCATATAAATAGAACATAAAACACAAAATTGTACACTAACAAAATGAAGTACTTAGACATAAACCAATTAGTTAGCGCAGGAGATCAAAAAGTACTAACAATTTAGCATGTAAGGCACCTAATGTAGAACCATGGACCACAGCAACAAAAAGTAAGTGGAATATCAGTTAAAACGCACGTCCGATATCCATAAATAATACTAAGGGAACAGAATGATTCGAAAATCGCTACAGCCACCCACCTGAATATAAAAGCAAAACATTTAAAAGCCATAGAAGTCCCGTCAAAGGCGTTTCTCTAGTCAAAATCCCATCAACCAAACACACTAGGTGTGTATGTCAAGCAAAACAATCATAGGCTAGACGCATTAATGAACCATGAGCGAAAGCATCAACACATGATAAAACACATATAGATCATGTGCTGAGCGATAACTCACAAAGTATTAACGTCATTACCTAAAAGGGAAGAGAAACAGCACAATTGACTGGAGACCAGAACAAATAATAATAAAAAAAAATAATTGCAATAATAATAAAAAGTAAATTAAAGCCCCTTTGCCCCTCCGAATAAATCGAATCATTCTGACAAAATTTCTTTTTCTCTTTCACTCAACCACATCGAACACAAGTTTGTTTTCTTTTCCACTTATGGGACCACGTACCCAAAGATAACGGCGTCAGTTGTTTCTCGGGGACGAGAAACGTTCTCAAGGGGGGAGGATGTTACGTGACAACTTTCTGGATTCACGTTTGAAATAATAATTTCAAATGTGGGATCGAGAAAGTTCTACACGTATAAAGGTACAGCGAGACTCAAGGCCACAAAAGTATCAAGTGGCTAAGAATCTCGCTGATCTAAACAACTTCCCCGCCAACGGCTAGAAGCGCACGGGCGGAGCTACGTTGCAGTTTCAGCGCGCAACTAGTTGCCAGGCCCCGTAAGGCCTAATGAGTGCCACAAGCGCCAACACTGTAACGCGGCTAAGGGGAAGTAAGCTGGCGACGGCGTGGGAGGTCCGGAACCTCTTCCGAGCGCTCTCGAACCACGCTGCTCTCCCATTCCGTGATCGGGCGCAGAAGCCGGCGGACCTATAGAGTTTTATTCAGATTCTAATTCACAGATCCAAATCAATTAGTCAGAGAGAATAGTGTTCATTATTTAAATTCCAAGTGAGAATTTCCTGTAGAATTGTAAAGAGTTTGTTTAAAAAGGAAATATACATAGAATTGGACCATACATTTTGTCAATATATACATTCATCCAAGTCAGTCATTCCCAAAATTCCAAAATATCAAAAGGAGAAAAGGTCTAGAAGGAAGAGTTTTTCATTCAGTGAGTCGTTCAAGTCAAAATCGTAAGGTAAGATTCATAAGTATTAATTTGGACCACTACCAAAAGCAAAGAAAGGACATTTGCAGGCAGGGATACGGATCCAGACCAGATTCCTCCCTAGACACCTGTAGAGCGTGTAAAATAGGCAAACTCGCATAAAAAGGGGAAACTCTTCAAGTTTCCACCTAACAGACGTAAATAAAATCGAATCCCTTTGGATTCATGTTTAATACATCACATCGCATCAAAACAAATATATTTTTTCAATAACTACATAATATTACTCAATAGATGTATATTCTTCAAATTTAATTTAAATTTAAATAATCAGTATTATGCTTTAATGTTATGATGTAATTACTTCTGGTTTTAAAATAAAATTATATTTTAATAGTGGTGTATTATTTTATTATTGATTTTGTTTAATATTTCTATTATTATAAATTTGTGGATTATATATATTTAAAACTTAAATCAATGTTTAAATATAACGAGTGAGGGTTAGCGAGTGAGTTTTTAGCTATATTGTGTATGTATAGAGTAAACTTGAAGAAAGTGCAAAGATGTTTACTTAAAGATAGGTTCATTTAGAATGACAGTTATTATTGACAATCAATAATATGAAGTTGCATGAAAAACAATAGAACTTAAAAGAACGTTAATTGAAAGTTTATCTACATTTCCTCCCTTCTTTATACAGATTTCTTGAATTATCAAGGTAGAGAGTAAATAGTTCGTGATTTGCGTATCCGAGATGATCATCGAATCGGCGGTGTGTTTGGAATGAAAAATGACTGTTCTTGAGGTAAACGTACAGTACGTTGATCTTGAGTTTAAAACAAAAATTCTTCTTGAAAAGTTGCAGAGGTAGATGGATTTTGAAATTAATCATTTACAGTAGGTGGAAGAGATGCATGAGATGTTGAGGATTGAGCTTCCGTTGTAGTCGTAGATATCTCAACACTTACAGTTGGTAAAGATTTTAAAATTAAAGATTCTTGAGTTGGCGTAGCTTGTATAGTCAGTGATTCTTTAAACGACACAGTCTGAGAAGTCGAAAGAGTCTTATATGATAGTGTAATTACTTCAGTATTTACTTCTTGTTGTGCACTCATAGATCTTGGAGTTACGTTATTTTTGTAAAATCGAGTACGACGTCGTGTGCTTGTGGTGGAAAGTGTTGTCAAATTATTACCAATTTTATCTTCAAAAAATGTTACTCTTTCTGGTTTCTTTCTTATTTCTTCCCCTTCTTATAATTTCTTTGTAAACGCACGAATTTGATCGACATGTCGTTTATACTTTTTATCCATGTAACTGATTTCATAATGTAGATCTCCTAGACGAGAATTAATTTGTCCTGGAATCCATTGATCTAATTTTGGATCACCATAAAGAAAATAAACATGTTCAAGTGGTTTAAATTCTCGGTACGTATTGATAAAATCAGCTTGATGTTTCTCAGAAATCTTCTTGTTGATAGGTTCAGGTCGAACAAGATCTAATTGTGTGCGAATGTTTCGTTTTAAAAATAATAAAGCAGGTGGTTATTCAGTAGTTGGATGAGGAGTTTTTCTGTATTGTCTCAAGAACTCATTCAAGTTCCGTTGCATAGAATCTGTGTCGTATCCATTTTAAGTAAGGCTCTTTTTGTTGTACACACGCATTTTTCTGCTTGATCATTTGTCGAAGGGTGGTAAGGAGCAGTAAGTTTGTGATATTTCACTCCACTTATCTTGAGAAATGTTTCAAACTCATCTGAAACGAATTGACGGCCATTATCTGAAACAACAATGCTAGGTACACCATAAGAAGCGAATAACTGATCGAGAATATCGATTGTAGCAGTGCTAGTACTGGAACTTGTGACCTTGACTTAAAGCCATTTACTATAAGCATCAGTTATAACTAGAAGCATCTTACCAACTACTGGTTCAGCGTAGTCTATATGGATACGTTCCCATGAGCCTTTAGGATATTCCCAATGATGTGTGTTGAATTTAGGAGGAGAATGAGCATGCTTGGCACACTCAGCACAAGATTTAGCAATAAGTTCAATATCTGCATCAATTCCTGGCCAGTAAACAAATGATAGTGCTAAACCTTTCATTTTGACAATGCCCAAATGCGCCGAATAAATGTCGTTTAAAATTGCTTGACGAAGAGACGATGAAATCACAACTCGATGTTAAAAAATCAAGCGATTTGAAGATATATAAGACTATAAGAAGACTTAAGCACTTTGTATCCATGACGAGATAGATCTTGACCAGCTTCGAGTAGTTGAATAATTTTACCTAGCTTAGAATCTTTACGAGTTTCCTTCGCAATATTTTTTCCTCGTACAGAAAACTGATTGATCTGGTTGATAATAAATGTGTAAAAAGAATTAAGTTCTGAAATTTCTTCAATAGCGTCAACAGTTGAAGAAAGTGGAGCACGTGAACAATAATCTGCATTTGCATTAGCTTTAGTTGGCTTAAACTTAATTTGTAGTTGAAATGAGCTGAATAATCAGCATAATTAGCCATTCGACTGATACAAAGAAAAGGAAGTGATTTTTCAGGATGAAAAATCTGTGTCAATGGCTTGTGATCTGTAAACAGCGTAAAATGACAAGCGTATAAATGATTGAAAAATTTTTGACAAGCCCATACAATAGCTAAAGCATCCTTTTTGATTTGAGGATAGCGTTGTTCAGTAGCAGTTAATGTACGGCTCGCATAAGCAATTGGCCTTTCGATTCCGTTGCTAAGTTTATGTGATAAAATAGCTCTGAGTCTACTTTGCTTGCATCAGTGGCGAGTATGAGAGGTAAGGATGGGTTGATGTAAGCGGGCTAGTCTGGGTGGTCTAGAAAAGCCGGGTGAAGAGAAGGAGGCGCGTGCGCTCGTTGCGCCACGCAGCCCGCTGGCGTCAGTGGAGTTCGCTCTTTGGAGAGAGGAGTGACGAAGAGGCCTGCTGTAAAGCAGGCGGTGAGATGGCAGGCAGGCAGAAAGGGCCTGCTGAGGCTTACAGTCCTTGGCTTCTTCGTTGCCTAGAGAGCGGATACTGCTCGGACCTCTCTAGGTCGACTCTTGGATTGAGTCTGGATGAGGGTGGGCCGCCCAACCCGGTGTAGGTTGCACCACCCAATTTGCAAAGGGGAAAGTGGTAATTGGGGAAGGGAGAAAAGATATACACGAAGTATTTTCTTTTCCGAATAAAAATCAGATTTATTGCGCTAGAGTGTGCTGTGCAAGTTGCCTGGGCTCCGTTGCTGCCACTCAGACGCGGTCTGATGCGGGGTGGGGGATGCCTCGGCCTGGAAACCGGCCCGCTTATATGCCCTCCAAGGCGCTGCTCCTCTTTGGCGAGTACGGCAGCCACCTAGCGGCCGCGCGCGGCACTAGCGGTGCTGTGGGCGCACCGCGGCGCTGCAGCGCTGTCGAGCGGGTAGCCGGCATCCAGGGGCTTGTGCGAGAGAGCCTGCGGGTGGGTTATAACAGGGTCGTATGGCATCAAAACTTGAGGAGAAATGAGAATATTTTTAAGCTCTTCGTATGCTTTATCAGCAGTAGGCGACCATTGAAAAGATGATGTAAGAAGGATGTCCCGAAGTGGTCAAGCTTTTGTAGCTAAGTCAGGAATGAATGAATTGTAGTACGTAGCTTTACCAATAAACAATTCTAATTTTTGAGTTGTAGAAGGTTTAGGTGCATCACGAATTGCCTTGATGTGAGAATCAGATTTATGAATGCCTTGTGTATCTAGTTTATGACCCAAAAATCCTACAGAATTTGTAGCGAAAACACATTTACGTCGATTGAGACAAACGTCATTTTCAAGAAGACGGATCAAACACGTTTCCAGGATAATCAATAATTCTTCGAAACTTTCAGCCCATACAATGATGTCGTCGAAAAAATTTTCAACGTTTTTTAGACCTTGTAAAATTTCTTTTAATCGACGTTGCCAAACTGCAGGAACGTTAGCTGCGCCGTAAACAGCTCGTGTAGGACGAACTAACCCATGTGTAGGAGTATTGAGGATTAAAGCATGACTGTGCTCGTCGACAGCAGGAAGATGAGTATAAGAATCTGTAACATCAAGATATGCGTAAATTTTGGCTCCTTTTACTTTGTTGAAAATGTCACTAGGTTTTGGAATAGAATATTCATCTATTATTATACGTGGATTCAACGTAGGTTTATAATTGCCAGTTATACGAATATCACCATTTTTTTAATAACGACGTGTATAGGCGAAGCCCACTCGGAAAAATCAACTTTTTTGTAAAATCCAGACGCAAGTTTAGCGTCAACCGCTTTAGAATATTTGTCGCGTAATGCATATGCTATATCTTGAGGACGAGCAAAAACAGGAGAAGTTCAAGGTTTAAAATGTACCTTAACTGGATGTCTAGTAAGTTTTCCAGCTGTTTCACTGAAAACTTCAGTGTACCTTGTCAAAAGTTGATCCAGCTGTGCTTGTTGATCACGAGTTAATGTAGTACCGATGCAGTTGAGGCGATGTTGTGAGTAACTCATGAATTTCTTAGAAGTTGGCTGCAATTGAAAATTAGGTTTGAGGTTACGAAGTGTATCGCCACCAATGAAACCATATGGTGCACCAGAATCTAATTCCATATTTAATGTATGGCCTTCAATGAGCACTTGGAGTATTTTCTTACCACAAGAATCAATAACGTGGATTTCTTCGATTGCGTTGAAACATTTCAATGTATCTATTTGTTGTGCAGGCTCTTGAGAACTTTGTATTTGAGTAGTAGAAAGCGAAGATGAAGCTCTGCAAACTTTCTATCTATATGTGCCCTCATGAATTCTCATATGATATACCGCAATTTTTCATAAAAATTAATAATAATACTATTTATTTCTACCGCGCTCTGACGTTTATTAGATTTCTGTTTTAGTACTACTGCTTTGTGAGCTGCTTCTAGAATTTATTTTTATATAAATATTGCCGTGAAAAAAAACTCGGACCCGCAGAGACTTGAAGCCGGGATCTTCAGATTATGATGCAAGCGTTCTATCACTGAGCCATCGTAGTCTTTGATATCTTTAGATCCAAATCGTCATTATAACTTACACGTCTTTGTATGTTCTATTTATTATTACTTGATTACAATTAATATGTTTTAATAAAATGAACTAATTGTAATCAAGAAAATAAACTAATTAATTCATTTTCTCGATTACAATTAGTTTATTAATTACCTTTTACTAATCAGTTTATTTTCTTGATTACAATTAGATCATTTTATTAAAACATATTAATTGTAATCAAGTAATAATAAATAGAACATACAAAGACGTGTAAGTTATAATGACGATTTGAATCTAAAGATATCAAAGACCACGATGGCTCAGTGGTAGAACTCTTGCTTCATAATCTAAAGATTCCGGGTTCAAGTACTAAAAAGGAAGTCTAATAAATATCAAAGCGCGGTAGAAATAAGTAGTATGACTATCATCTAAAAGTTATCGTAATCATCGAACTTTTCTTCAACCTTCGAGACCCAAACCTCTGATATGTTTTGATCGTTGATAAGCGTGTTTCACTCCAAGCGTTCATGGTATGTACCCATGTCAAATCAAAAACTTTTGGCAGTGACTGAGAATCTATAACTTTCTTATGTTAAATGAATTTAAAAGAATTCTTATATTAACCAGTTTATGGTAAATGTCCAACTTCTCAATTTCTAGCTCAAACAGTAGTTCAATTTCATCTACCTTGTTTGTGTCATTTCTGGTAAACTTAACACTTTAATTCAACTTTCTGGTTATCACTATTATCTTTGCAAAAAATCAGTAGTTCAAATACTTGTCTTTTTGACTAAGAAAATAGACAAGATTCTTACAAAAAGCTTTCGGACTTGAATTATTTTATTAAATGTTGCTAGGCACATCAAATCTTACAAACTTTATTTTACCTAGTTTCAGTTTTACTATATCAAATTTTCATCTTCGATTTCAAAGAGAACTACCCATATATATATATATATATATATATATATATATATATATATATATGACTCCCACTAAAAATTCAGCGCGATTTCTTTATTTGGTTTCGAGTTCTAGCTGGTCAAAGTTGAGGTTTTAAACAATTTTTGCATTATTTGCCTATTTTCAATGATTTGTAGCTTATAAAGGATGCATTTTTAACTAAAACTATCCAGACATTTTCTTTGCAAAATTTTCTGAATTTTTCAATAAAAATACTTTTAAAACCCTATATGTATGTAAAGGCTATTTGCATTTTAAACCTTAAAATATGAAAATCTGAATGTTTGATCTGGACTCCGACAACCTCAATACAGTAAAAAGATACCTTTATACAGTAAAAAAGTAGCTGTACAAAACAAAATTTTTTCCGATTAAATTTTTAAAACTTAAAATTAAAATTATAAGTCGTATTAAACAAAAAATGAAAAATACGCAATTTTACGAAACAGTGGTAAACATTTTGTTTTAGTATTTTGCTTATAATTCTTTTTTTCAGGGTTTAAAAGTGTTGTGTCCTCTCAACTTTATCATTTTTCTAATATCGAAAGATTATAAAAATAAAATTTTTTTGAAAAAAATGCTAAAATTTCAATTATAAGAAACGTTACTCACGCAATAAAATTTGCTGAATTCAAATTTAATTTTGATAAAATTAATATTGAGGCAATTGAGGATTACTTCTGGTTCACTTTTGGTTCACTTCCGGTTCACTTCCGGTCAACTTCTACTCTACTTGTTTTCCCTAACTCGTAAAGAGGGGTTGTATTGGGGATCAAGTGATTTTCTAGCGGAAGACTATCAGACACATTTTAATGTTATAGAGGACGGTCAACTTTCAGTTTACTCCAACCCCTAAGGAGGGGGAAGAGGATTATTTTCGGTCACTTCCGTGCCATTTTGTATTTTTTTTCGATTACTTCTGGTTCACTTGCGGTTCACTACCGGTTCACTTCCGGTCAACTTCCGGTTTACCCGAACTCCTAAAGAGGGGTGGTTTTGGGGATGAAATGAACTTATAGCCAGAGACTACCAGACACATTTTAATATAATAGAGGATTATTGCGTATCCACAATTTACCAATTGATATTCTTATTTTTTGCAACAAACGTATGTCCCCTGCCATATTAAGAATTACGTAGTTACTTTTCTAGTTGCAGCAGCCATCTTTATGACTATTTTTATAGTTATTGGATAAAACAATATAAAAGTTGAATATTCATTTTCGTCACTATTTAATTAAAATTATATCATGATGTGTTGCTACGGACCAAGCCCAGCTTTAGTAGTGGTAAACTACTTGTTGTGTACTGCTTTTCTACTTGTACTTAAAGCTAGGTAGCTGCGTAACTTTGTTTGTATCGATAGACATGAAATGTACTAGATTATAAGTGTCAAATTTGCATATAAAATCACTTATTAGCCATTTTATCATGTTCGTTTTCTACATAACTACTAGTAGAAGGTGAGACTCATTCTGAAACATTATTAGACGACCACAGCTGATTTAGCGGTGGACTCAGGCAGATTCTACCGAAGTTGGCAGTAGTCCAAGCTTGGCTCCTCCCCGCGCTATATCAGCCGCGCCGAACACGTGCGGTTTTACTTATATGTTTATGTTTTTAAACATATCATATCACAATAAGTGACAAATTCGTAAGGGGCCTGTTGGTTTTGTGGAATTTTGAAAAGTTTTGCGAAAGATTTAAGAATAAGTATTGCAATATATACAACCTAACCTCTTAACCTCAATTTGTATACTTATGCTAAAGTACAAAATTTAAATAATTATAAATCAATGCATTGTTCAGCCATGAATGTTGGTTTACAAGCCCTCAGAGTACAATGTGACATACCTGTAAATTCTCATGGCTTATTCCAAAGCCGTAGACCTGCATTGCCCTTAAAATCCGATGTTGCTGTAAGCCCGTCAGAGCTAAGCAAACCTTCTGCTTTGGGATAAGTCATGAATATTTACATGATAAACTGTACTCTAAAGACTTGTAAACCAATTTTCATGCCGAAACAATGAATCACTTATTAAATATTCAATTTTTATACTTATGCTTACTGCCAGGTAAAAACAACGGTAGCGCTAAGGCAGATTCAATCTTAAACTATTTGCTCAAGCGCTCCAACTGTACATTTCTCTCAGTATGGGATCTGGCATCAAAAGCTGCAGTATATCTGTACAACCTGATGCCTCATAAGTCAATTGACTTTAAGTCACCGTTACTAATGATTAACCCAGAGTCAAAAGTATACGTAAATCAAATCAGAAGATTTGGATGCATGGCATTTACACAGGTCCAAGGATAACAGAAAACCAAGTTTGATAAGCAATCGAACAAAACAGTGTTAGTACGATATACTGACACAGGCTATCTGCTATTAGACCCAGAAGACGGTAAAATGTACAAAAGCCGAAACGTAAAATTTATCAAAAGCAAGGTCTTCGGAGATATCTACAAATCCAAAGATATAAAGAATCGGACGATAACGAACGACACCTTGAACAAGGAGACTTGGTTATTCGAATTCGAGGAGGAAAACTCGCTTTAATCTAAAGTCGTGATAGCACCAAAGAAGAGAGGCAGGCCACGTAAAGAAAATCAAAAATCAGCTGTGAAGTCAGCCCCAAAGGTAATACACAAAGGTAGTCACACGAAGGCAGACTCAAAGTAAAGAATTTGCAAGTTCAGAAGATACTCAGGATGAAATCAAAGGCCTGAGTGCATCTATCAACGGGGATCCGAAATCTTATCGAGAAGCTGTATCGTCATCAGATGCAGACAGATGGCAAGAAGCCATAAGCGAAAAAAGAAAAGCACTTCAGAAGAACCAAGTTTACGAAGTAGTTAGTAGAACGTACAAGGCCGGCAATAAGTTGAACATCTTAGATTCGAGATGTGTTTTCGAACTTAAGGATGACGGAACCAAATATCCAGAGTACAAGGCAAGAATCGTCATAAAAGGCTTCAAAGATTCGAACCTTTACGATCTCTGCGAAACATATGCACCGGTTCACGACTTGCACTTGTCAGAGCAGTTCTAGTCATAGCTAACAAACACGACTATATATTGTGACAACTGGACGCTAAAGCAGAATTTCTTTACAGCCCTAAACAGAAGGAAATATTTCTGGAAATACCAGATGGCTTTGAAGACTATGAAAATCAGAGACAAACAAAAGTTTGGAAGCTTCACAAATCCTTGTATGGGTTAAAAACAAGTCTAAACAACTGGAATGCGCATTTCTCAGGGTTTGCTAAGCAACTAGGCTTCCTAGCAAACAATAGAGACATACAATAGAGTATACTACAAATAACAGTCGTATAATAATGCTGTATGTTGTATGTCGACATATTGCTAACAGGCAATAACGAGCCCAAAATAAGAGAAGTATAGAAAGAATCGAGTAAGAAGTCTGATATGCAATTCCTAGGTGAGCCTAAAGAATTCCTAGGAATTACCATAACAAAAAAAAAGAAAATAAAAGATCATAGGATTGGACCAAATTAAGTTTGTAACCAAGGTGCAAACGAAATTTGGATACGCACAGGTCAATCGACCTCCATGGTAACCAACTAAGTACTAAACAAGCAAAGAAAACAAGAGAATGAATCAACAAACGAGCAAGTTGTAAACCAACGTGAATACAGAGAAGTGGTTGGTTCTCTTATGTATCTGGTATCAGGTGCAAGGCCGGCCTACGCAGTCAACGTGCTAAGTAGACATCAGCAGAATCCGACCGAAAACGAATGGAAGATAGTAACCAGGATATTTAAGTACACTGCCTACTCTGCAAGTTACTCACTTACTACTAGCGGTTATGTAGTCACATTGTACGGAGATACGATAGCATGGAAAACGCACAAACAGGCCTCTGTGGCTCTGTCAACATGCCAAGCCGAATATGTGGCTATGAGTGATGCTTGTAGAAAAGCAATCAGCATGTGTCTGTCATTGAAAGTAATTCCAGATATGATGTTCTTTCTAATCATCTTATGGTGCGATAACAAAGCAGCAGTAGCTTGCACAAAGATAGATAAAAGTAATAAGCTCAATCATCATCCTCGCTTGAAAAAGCTAACTTTCGCCCCTAGTTGTGTATGTTCTAAATTTGTTTTTGAGATCACAGTAATGAGGAAGTAGAGATTCATATGCGAATAATTATCCAAATTTTTAGGATTGTTCTGCATAAGTTTTCTTATTGACTATCTTTATTATTCTATTCTGGAGGTTTTGAAGCAGCTTAATATTGGTCTTACAAGCCCCTCCCCAAACCAATATTCCGTAACTCGTTTATCTCTTATCTTAACTATTGAATGTGTAGGCACACTATCTGTATAGTTACGTAAACTGTTTCATCCACGTTGAGTGATAAACTTGTTTGTTGTTAGCCTAGTATCAACAGAAACTAAATGATTGTTCATCTTATTATGAGCTTCGGCCCACAATTTACTTGTTATTATTATGCCAGTATTATCAGCATATGATGAAATTGCCTCAGTCGGAATTTCGGACAATAAGTCGTTAATGTGAAGTATGAACAAAAGTGGTCCAAGAATTGCGTGTGTACCTTGCAGTACACCAATGTTGATTGTCAAGTTATCGCCCTCAACATTATTAATTCTAACGTTCTGTCGCCTATTATTTAAGTATCTTTTCGATAGGTCTAGAGCTTGATATCTGATTTCTATATAGCTTCTCAATTAATAATACATGATCAACGGTGTCAAAGGCTTTAGCAAGATCTAAAAATGTGACTATCGTTGGAATACTTGCATCCAAGTTATTGTACAAAATATTAGTTAAGTAATTTGGGGCGTTTCTGGTGCTTGTTCTTTTTCCTAAACCAAATTGATGTTCAGATAATATTTTATGCTTTTCAACAAAATTTATCATTGTATTATAAACAATTCTTTCAAAGATTTTCGGCAGATTTTATAGAGATATAGGTATATAGTTAGACACGTTGCTTTTTCACCAGATTTTTATATAGGTACAATCTCGGCATTTTTTTTTAATGAGTCTAGCCAGATATTTTTATCTATACTAAAATTAAAAATATGTACTAGTAGTTCTACAATGTATCTTGCCATAGCCTTTATAGTTTTAGTGTTGATTTTATCGATACCACCATTTTTGCATTTCATATTGTTTATAATATTTACAACTTCATCCGAGTTAGTTGGATTGAGAACAATAGTATTACAGATTGTGACTGGAATTTTGGTTTGCAAACGTTTGTCAATTTTAGCACTTAATTTTTGACCTGATTCGCAAAAAATCCTTATCCATACTATCTGCTATTTCCAATTTGTTCTCAATCTTAGTGTTACATACCTTATAATAATATAATAATTTTCTTGGGGTTATTAACACTATTTTTAACTAAGACCTTGTCATATTTGATTTTCGCATCAAGAATAATCTTATCAAGAATTTTGGTATACCTGAGTATTCACTGTTCGATTGCATATTTGATATATCCTTTTGACATATTTTATAAAACTTTTTTTTGTTGTTGCACAGGATTTAATAATAGCCTCAGTAGTCCAGTTTCTCATACGCTTACCACCATTGTTTCTAGTTTTAGTTTTGGCATGTTCTAATCAAATTTATATTTCTTTATCAGATGATCCGTAACTGTACTAGGATCATATATTGACATAATTGAATTAATATCTCTTGAATTAGCAAAATTTATAATTTTTTTGTATTCAATTATTTCCATAGGTTCACAATTTTTATTTTTAATTTTATTAAATGTAATAAATATTGGATAATGGTTTGTCAATGAGTGTTTTAGTTTGTATGTAGCTGTACGTGAGTTTTAGGATTCAATGTAAATATCAAGGGGCGTGATAGCGCCCCCGATGGCAAGTATAAGTACTAGAGTACTAGACGGGGTGTCGGGCGCACCGCAACCTTATGTTCTTCGAAATGGAGTTTTCTAACCTCTACAAAATATTCAAACATTTATATCTTATTAAAATACGTTGTTTTATCAGGCGAATTAATGTTACTTTCGAAGATATTAAAAGAACTTTTATTTAAAAAAAGTTTCGTTAAAAATGAACGATCCGTTATCATTCTATAGCTGACCAAAATTTTGTGTTGTGTTTTTCTTGTCAATTTTGTTTTCTTCTCCCAACTTCCGTTCTTATCCTCGGAACTTCCGTGGCGCGAAAAATCAAATCGAATTAGAAATAAAATGTAAAAGTAAAAGGTTTGGTGAGTTTGATATATTCCGCAACGATATTACAGATAGAAAACAACTGAGATCAATCAAACAAAGTCAAGTTTATCATATTTAATCATAATGAAGCGAGGAGCAACTCTCAAGATAATTACTATTTAACTTGCCATGCCCGTTTCATTGTACTTATGGTGTTTGTATGACGTTCTAATACATAGAAAATTTCAATTGTTCACCAATAAACAAATAATTATTAGAGACTTCGTGTGAGACGAAGCGAAGAAAAGCCGATATAAATAATTGATTTTAGCAAGGCGTTTGATACTGTGTGTCACGTCAGGCATCTCAGAAAGCTATCCTCTTCCGGCTTTTCTAAGCAGGTTATCCGCTGGCTTGCATCTTACCTCTCAAGAAGAGAACAGGTTGTTATTGGTGTCAACAACGGAATCTCCACCTTTCTACCATTAAACACCGATGTTCCACAGGGGTCAGTTTTGGGCCCTCTGTTGTTCGCGTTGTACATCAATGATATTTGTTTCTGCCTAGATTCAGATGTGTCCCATCTAATCTATGCGGATGACCTGCAGATATACAGCTAATGCCATCTTAAGAAGCTTGATTTTTGTTCTGTCAAGATGGGTGTTAACGCTGAAAAGATAATGGGCTGGGCTGCACAAAATCGACTTAAACTGAATGTCCTTAAGACTAAGACAATCGTCCTGAGTTTTCCCTACTACATATTTCAAAATTTAGATCCACCATATTGTATCCGCCATTTTTTATTTTGAAATTATTATAGCTGATTCGTAATCAGCGACCTCAAAAATACTTATAAACCAAATTTTATAAAAAACCGATTGCTGTAAAAATTCGTGACTGAAAGGGTTTACGCCTTTGATTATTTAATAACACTGTTGTAATTTATTATAACAAACTTAAATAATTTTGAAAAATTCGTCGATTAATAGAGCATTACGTAATATTGTTGTTCTTATTATTGATTTTTATAATCTTTGATTGATATTTAGATTTGAAATAAAGTAGAAAAGATTAAAAGTTTAAATACGCAATACTTACCAACAGGAATTTTTTCAGGAAAAGCCATTACTACAGACAACTGGAGAAAACATATATACTTATAGCATGTCCCAAAGCTGATTGTCATCTGTAAAAGTTATTTTCTTTTTAGGTAGAACATTTTTTATTAAAAACTAGCGTAGTTCACCTTGCGCCTAACACCGCTCGGTTGAAATAATGTTCTTCTAAACATAGTTTATTGTTATCGAAAATTTTGAAATAGTCATAAAATTCGAATTTTGTTAAAATTTTCTTTCCTAATTTATATTTATCTAATATTATTTCTACTTTTAATATTAATATATTTTAATTTTTGTAAGAAAAAAAAAATAGAATAACAAATCACGCTAGATTATACACAAAATTATTTATCCTTAGCGAAAACTTCGGCAATATATTAAGCAATAAGAAATAAACTATCAACTAAAGTATTATCGTTAGGCTAGTTTAATGTGTTGTGTATAATCATGCATGTCAATAACATAATGTAATAATTACATATTTGAATTACAATGAAATTATAGATTTAAAAATAACTAAGATCAATCAAAATAAGTAAAATTTCTAACTATTATTCGCGATACAGCAAACAGAAAATCATTGTGTTCAATTGAGGGCTGAATCAAATGATTGGTAATTCAAACTTAAGTAATATACTGATCAATTACAAATAACTTACAAGATACTGAAGTCGTAACTTGCCATGCCCGTTTTATTATATTCATGGCGTTCTTGGTAGAGATGTTGGTAGTAAGAAGGGCCATATAGCGAGACAGGCGTTATTGATTTTCCCCCTCCCCTCGGCTTCGGGGCCTAGGCCGGTATAGCGTACATCCCCCTCTATCTCGTTATCTCTCTCTCGGCCTAGGGGTCTGTTATGGTGTAGGGCATTTTTGATTTTTCGAGGGGCAGATAAGGTACCTGTTGCTAAGTGGACATTAAATAATGCAACAGATATGTCCTTATTTGAGGCTGACATGGTGTAGAAGCGCTATATTTGCGCTCTCCACTTTCATGTGTGTGCGTTTGTTCTATACGTATGGATGTTTTTGTGGCCCTAAAAAGGGTCGATGGTTTCTATGAAATATAAATTATAATTTTTTATAACCCTTTTTTTCGGGTACAGATCCGGTATTTGTAGAGTATTTTTCTGTAATTGATTTGAAGGCGTTTTTTTCTTCCTTCTTTTGGTTTTTCTTATCATCGATGAGTGGCTTATAGCCGGTCTTTTTTGCGCTGTGCTCCTGACCCATCGTGGTTGCCTAGTCGTCTCCAAGTGAGACGCGACGCTTATCGGGCGCTATTTATAGCGGTAAAATAATAGTTGGAAAGAGAGGGAAAAACGTTACGATCTCCAGATAGGTAAACATTTATTGTCAAAGCCGATTCTCTCGTTTAAATTATCTGTTCTGTTGGTTCTACGAAATGTTTCTAGTTTAGAGTGTCGTTTTTTATAACACTCTCTATAACAGTCTTTTTTTACCCCACTGTCATTCGAGCGCGCTAACGCTAATTTTCCTGCGCATATACCCATCTTGCGCATTGGCTGATTGCCGAATAAGGATCTTTAATAATTGTTGCGGTAGAAATAAGGAAAGATGTGATGGTGAATAATAATAAAATGTTTTTTTTAATATATTAAAAGTTTATTCAAGAAAGTGTATACATGGTGTACGCAAGAAGTTAAATTTTTAGGCAAATTTTACATAATTTAGTACATCTTTTGTGATGAACGGTAAACCGGATACGAGGATTTCGGATAATACAATTCTCAAATATTGCTCCTTAAAATTGTCGTTGTTATCGTCGACCATTTTATCCAGTACAAAGCCTTCTATAGCGATGTTATGTCTCGAATAAAACTGTTTAATTTCCTTGAAATCTGTCAAAATGTTCTTAATGTTTTGTGGTTCTTCGGCTTCCAGAGCAATCTTCAAATATTCGAGAACGTAGTCGTAGGTACGGTTTACCTTACCGACTAGAGTTTTCAAAGCATCCAAACGTTGATCGACTAGTGAACTATGTAGACGGAGTCCTTCAAAAATTGGGTGTTGCATTACTATACCCGGTGGGTTGGATGTTTTCATTTTTTTACAAATCGGCTGAGCGATTTCTCCTTCTTCGTCTTCTTCGCTTGGCTGTGTGTTTTTAGGCCTTTTGTCGATTGTGATTGACTTGATGCCGTACGCGGTTGAAAAGTTTAATTCGTGATTTGTAAGATAGATCTTAACCGAGTGTCCAAATTCGCGATAAAACGAATAAGAATTGTTCAGATAAGATGTTATAGCGTCAAACTGATCTTTTAAAAGAGTCCAGCTGTTTTCGTCAAGAGTTATGTTTTTGTACATTGGCCTGTTACTTATGAGTTTAATAACTTGATGATAGTACCCATCACTGTACTCCAGGCCGATGCAGACTCTCTTTGAGTTTGATTTGTTGAGCTCGTAGGTCGTCGAAAGCAGTAGATTTGGAAATTCAGCAGTGGTTTGCCGGGTGTTTGACAGTTCGCCATGGTGAAGCACAAAAAAAAAATTCACGGTACTATCTCACTTGTAAAACAAAAAGTTGGTATAGCGTACAAGTGCAAAGTCAGAGAGTCTCGATGCTACTATGAAATCTCGCGACCGCCGTCGTCTCTTTAATACAATTTTCCCCACTACCCTTTCGTAGTCCAACAGTTATACGGTTGTTGAAAATACGGCGTAAGGACGTTACAAACTGGCCGATAAAAATAAAAAATAAATGTGCGTAGGTAGAATGAGAACACATTTATATTACGTTTAATATTTTTTTTTATTCAAGATTACAAATACATCAAACACATCTTAATCTAGAGGTACACGCTTGATTACATGGTTCTGAGCCTAGAGAACGCTCATCGGCAAATGTAGACGCTCGCTAACATTTTTTATATTTAAGTTTATTGCGAATATTTTTATAAAATTTGACGACAAGGGTATCGTTTTGCCCAGTGTCTTGTGAGAATAAGCGGCAAAATGTCCCGAGTCTCGTACCGCAACAAATGTGATATAAAAACATAATAATGTATTGTCCGCAGCAAATCGAGTCGATGCTTTGAAGAGTTTTTGTATTCCAGCGAAAATATTTACAGTTCTTACGTAGGCGTATGGCAGGCCATAACTGTCGAAATACGTGCCCAATCTATTTTTGTCAATGTAAATAGCTACCCAGTGTGTTCCTGGTTTAGTGTGATCATCGATGTTACACACTATTGCTGCTGGCGTCATCAGCACCCGCGGTATCCGACCTGCAGCGTAAACCCCGATTGTCCGGGCTTTTAAGCCTTCTAGGGCTCTTATAATCTCGTCCGTATTCATTTTTTATTGTAGATGAATCGGTGACGTTACTCCCGTATTCGTCGTCGTCGCTGTCGATTTTGTCCACCACGTCCCTTCCTCGAAATTGCACAGTGTTACCTCTTCGAGACCACATAGGCTTTTGAATAGCTTGATAAAACACATCGGTGCCAGTCTCTTGTATTTTTTCCAATATTTCACTGGGCATGTGTAAATGGATCCACTTTTGTAGTATGTGTGCTCTCAAGAGTGCACAGTACGATCTTTTATATGTGTCTGCCTGACAGCCATGGTAGCTGCAGACCTGCGGGCATTTAAAGCGTCTCTGCAGTTCACCGAATCCAGCTGTCGTGTAATCATCGAGATTCTCGACGTTGCGCGTCGTTATAGATTGGACATATCGTGCTTTCTCAAGGCCCTTGACGTATATTCTTTTAGCCGTTCTAGCAAGGTTATACGGTGATAGTGTAATTTTCGTAGTATTATATCGCCCTCGAACCAGTGTATGCCAAAATGTTGCGCCGCTGCATAGTCGTTGGCGATCCTCAAGGAGCAGAGTAACTCGGTAAATTCGTGCGGTGGCAAAATCACCCAATGAGAAATGACGTGTCCTTGCAGAGAAACTACAGCCACTTCTTTGGGCAAAAACTTTTCTTCTTTGTCCCTGAAGCCCTGAAGTTCTATCAAGTAATCTTAATCCATGGTGAATATATCAGGTGCTGCTGCTGCAGACGTCGATCAACTGAGTCGACGATATACAGCGTCAGAACTCTTATACCTTTTTTTTCTCTCTCCCACCACCCAGCCACTTTAGAAATTAAAGTCCGTTATAATTTGTATATTCGAATCGATTTCGAGCACGTTGTCAAACTCTGCGTAAACAATGCAGTTTAGTTTCCGTTAGAGCTTCGGCGAAACACATCTCAACGCGTAGAGACCCCGAGCGAACAAGATTCCAATGGCTGGTAAAATGCGCTGACAAATTCGGTTTCAGATCGAAAGCAAACAGGCAAAATCCGTTGGGATAACCGTAACGATCGATATCGAGACCCTCGTTTAGGTAATGTATACCTGTGCCGAAAAAAAGCGTATGATAAGCGTCTACGTATAGCTTATGGTCACCGGTAAAGCGTGACTGCAAAGGCCTACTGGGGACTTGAACGCCGTCCACGTAGAGCGAAATAAAGTTTATGTTAAAGTGTTGAAAATTGAAAGGGTTGAACTTTCTATTGCCGTTGAAGGCTTTATTTTTAACAAAGCCCAGGATGATCCTTTTGGGTAGCTGTCCTTGTATAACGTTGTCCAGGGTGTCGCCGAGTATACCGCTGTGCAGCGTAAACGACTTGACTTCGGCCCTTGTTAAGGGGTATTTGGCTGTTGTTTTAGCAAGAGCGTTCGCGTGTGCTAGTAAAATACCCGGGCTTATCTTGGCACGACGTACGATCAGTGTGGCCTCCTTGATGTGCACCGAAAATTTTCCGTTGTCGGACCAGTCCATGAGATAAAAGGCGTCTTTGCTACGGACCAATCTTACTCTCACGTCTATACCGTTGATCAGGAATTTCGGTTGATTACTAACGTCACAATGCAAATGTCCGATCATGTCGACGGCCTTGCCACCAGCTGTAAAGAACAGTCTGTTAATGAGACCTTGATTCGCACCATCAGCCTTACGATCTCAATTTGGCGTGGCATCCATGGCATCGGCGGTGTCGATGCTCCACAATGCAGACGTGAGATGAGAGCGCATAGCAGGTGCCGCATAATTTAGCAGCGTTTCTATGTAGGCTCTATACGGATACGCATTGTTTGGCGGTGAAACTAACTTTTGATTGAAAAATATGTCAATCTGATCAAACATTGAGTGTATAAAGTTATTCACAGGGCCAACTTTGAGATTTTCGCTGGGTATATCACTAGCTGGTAGTATTTGAACGGTCAGGTGCAACATGGTGTGCGCGAGATCGATGTAGTGATCGGTTGAACTTGGAATTAAAAATTCCAAGAGTGAGTCACCATCGTCGCTGAGCGACGAAATGGGTTTGTAGTAGAGATAAGCGCTAATTGCGATGGATGTTTGAGTGAGAGGAAGAGTAAAGAGATCTAGCTCGCTCTTCATTCCCTCGCCGCTGCACGCGTGTAGATACACCATTCTTATTAATTTTTAGGACCGAAAATATCTGTCACACCTCTGATACGCCTCTTTCTCTTCTTTTTGCGCTCTAATTTCTTGCTTGGTTTTTTGCTTACTCACTTTTTTGATTTTGCCTTGCGACGCACGTGGCGTACCGGTGCACAGCTCTTCTTCGACTGCCGTTTGCGCTTGGCAACAGGACCTATATAGCCGTTGCCGCTCATCATCATTTGATCAAGTTTGTTTTCTGCTTTTCTTTTCAAATTTTTACCCGACTCATTCAGTCGACCGCTGAGGACTTCTTTGAAATTAGCACCGTTATTGGCGACGTCGTCGATTACATTCAGGCCCGCGCGAATAGCTTCTTTGCCGACCGCTTTGGCACCACGCGCGAGATAAGGTGCTATTCGACGAAAAATTGAGCCCAGAAAGCTTCCAATACCTGAACCTCGTCGGTAAGTCGCTCCGGTGTATACATATTTTACACCGGCGCCGCCACCGACTTGGTCGTTGTAGTAATGAGTATAATGACTCATTTTTATGCCTACAGATTACGCTTAAAGTGAAGCGTAACCGTCAGTGTCCCGTACTCGAATGATATTTTTTCACCGTGCTGATCTCTTGTATCGATAACAATATTTTGGAAAGAGTGCTGCAGCAGTGGAATGTAATGGATCGGTGCAAACTGTTTAACCATGTACGTGCCGAATTTGTACTTTGAGTTTTCAAAAGCGACTATGCGCAAAAGTGCTGCTTGCGTATCGCCGACCGTGTACGGTGTGCATATGTCTGTATAGACGTAAAGCTGATCGGGCACAGCGCGTGCCAAAGAGGCAGGTCTGCTACCCACGTTATTGCTTACACCCAAATTCGATGTTACAAAAGTGCCCGTTTGTCTGTGCACGGCATCTTCGAATCCAAATATGCGTCGAATTTTTTCATTAAAGGTTGTATAATGAGGATTTTTACATTTACAAGTACGTCTCAAGGCGTAGTAGCCTTTCTGAAATTCAGTCGGTGGGAGTATTTGATGCTCGCGAATATCTCGTACTTTGTTCTATAACGGTGCTTACTACCGTGTATAAAGGATCAGTAACGAGTATACTGATCTAAAGAGTATCGAGAGGAATTGATGCAGCAGCTCGTAGCAGGCTTCTTGAAGGCTATACGAAGCCTGGCCCGTAGCGCAGTATGCTGTACGTGCTCGTCCTTCAGCACGTGAGCCCGCGGAGGCGACGTGAGTGCTTATGCTGTGTAGCTTAATCGCGGATGAAGTAAACGCATATTCGAGAGGGGTGAGCGCGGGGAAAAGGCAGAGAGTCAGGCGTGAAATCACAAAGAGCAGGTGAAGTTTAGAATTATGTTCGTGTATTGTAAAACCAGCCAAATACAGTAGTGGCGCAAGGCAAGAGAGAGACAAAGCGAAGCCTAATGCAGAGAGAGAGAGAGAGAGAGAGATCAGCGATCGAGCAGGTACTTACATTCGCTTCCGTGCTGTCTCGCTCGGATGCCTCGTGGCAAATTGAACGGCGCAAGTGGATGACCGGGGCCCTCGCTGGGCAGCAGAGTAGATACCTCGTGGCCTTGAGTGTGCGTCCGACTTCGGCGGGAAGACGAGCGGTAGTAGTCGCTCAGCTCGTAACGGACACGCGGCGTGAAGTTGCCCTCAGAGTGATAACACCAGCGACACACCAGGACACGGCTTGCTAGAGGCAATCTCGTGGGTTTCGCGCACGCAAAATTCACGAGGGTTCCCGACACAATCAAAACGTTCGACTGTACTCTTCGGCGGAACGAATCGAACTTTTCTCGCGCGGGACGCGGCAGCGAGACCAGCGTGGGCTTTCTCCCACTCTCCCTCTCGCGGCACGCGCGTGGCTCTCTCTCTCTCTCTCTCTCTCTCTTTGTTCGCATGCTGGGTCTTCTGCTCTCTCACTTACCTTGCTGCTGAAAGAATGTACATAATATATATTTATACATATGTATATATATGTGTTATACTGAGGGAGAGAGACATAACGAGAGTACGATAGTCAGCTCGTTATAGTTCAATTCTTCGGCCAGCTGGTCCACAGTTTCGTATATTCCATGAGGAAAATCTTTGCTGGTCTCACTGCCAAGTTTAAAAGTGTAGTACGCCTCGTATTCAAGAGTTAAATTTATCGGGATATCCCAGGCACTTGACAAACAATTGTTTTTTTTTATTTCCGCGACCCTTGGTTTTAATTACACGCTCTATCTTGAATTCTTGATCGGTTAGCATACGAGCAGCGCCTACGCGCACCAATTCCTCGTTGTAAAAAAATCCGTCAATGATTTCACCATTGAGATCCTCCAATTCGTATGTGTAGATACCCTGCCGCTGAGTTACGCGTTTGATTTTGAAAATTTCTTCGCTAAAGTTTTTTTCGAACCCTTTCGAAAAGGTGCCCTTGGATCGACTTATACGCACGTAGTCGTTGACATGGTATTTAGGCTGTATCGGGTGCTTCTTTTCTCGAGCGTGGCGCTGCTGCTCTACGTTGCTGCGGGCTTTGTGCGCATTGTAGAGATTAACCGCAGCAGGCCTGATATTTGTAGACGTGTGGATCGTGTTGTTGTATGCGTCGACAATTTTCTGTAACATGTCAATGTAATGTTTGGTATTGCGGTGGGTAAAGTACCTCCACATACGCTCTTTCAGCGTACGATTCACGTGTTCAACTACGGCCGCTTTGATATCAGGATTTCGGGCGGTGCGAAAAGAAATGTCGTACTTTTTGAGAATTTTTTGAACAGTACGCTATCTGTAAACTTTTACGCTACCTGTAAACTCGTTTCCCTTGTCCGATTGTAAACACTGAGGCACACGATTACCGGCTCGTTTGAGAATTTTTTCAATGGCTGTAGCGACTGTCTCAGCTGATTTATCGCGCAAGGGTTCGGCCCATACAAATTTACTGAGAACATCTATGACGACGAGTATGTAACAGAATCCGTCATTCGCTTCTTTGAGCGCGGTTAATTGACACAAATCTGCCTCCCAAACGTCGTCAATGTTGGTGACGTTATAGTGCAATCTTGAAAATTTTTTGCGTATTGGATGATGAAGTGTGTACGTGTCATGGTTGCTCAGCCACTCGTAGATGCGATTCTTTTCTTTGTCGGTTAAAGATTTGCCTCGAGTATTGACACGGAGGAGATTTCGAGCACCGGCGTATCCGGCCTCGTGTCCGGGATCATAATACTGTTTCTCAAACTTCATACCGGCAGATTTAACCATTTTTTTCACGAGCCGATCGTCTTGGCGGCCGCGGCTCGTGTCTGACTTTACTCGGCGGCGGTGACGTGGCTACTGTATCCATACTTTTGCGCTTCGCCACCTTTATTCGAGCCGATATTTGTCTAATTATTTTTGAAACGTGCTTATTCCCGACGAATTCATTCGGCGTTTCGGAGCTGGCGATAAACTTTGCAAATTGAAATTGTCCAACGGGCGGATCGTACTGGGTATCTTTTTTCGGCTTTATCAATATATTGCTCAGTAAGTCTGCTATATTGGATTGAGGCACGAGACTACCGTCTATGATAACGCCGCCCGCGTTGTTCCATTTGAACCGATCGGACTCGTTAGCCTGCCAGTGTTTAAGCAGCAAGCGTGCTTTTTTCTCATGAACTTTTGGCACACTTTCGATAATAGTTTCTTCCGACAGCTGTGTCGCGAGATTCTCATCGCGAGGCTCTTCGATTTGTTCGCTTGCCTTGAAGAACAGAAATCGTCGCAGTGCTTGCAGGTAGTTTGTACACTTTTCTTCTTCACTGATAAATTTTTTTGAATTAATAATCTCGCATGCATTTCCGCGTCTAGTCGTGATAAGTTATCCCCAGGCGTTTGTACACTGCCCTCGGTTGTTGGTGGTGCTGGTTTCGCGTGCTGCTGCTGCTGCTGCTGCTGCTGCTGAACAGTCGTAAGCTGGGCGGTGTTTTGTAAACGCACGGCCATCGTCTCCGGTACAACACTCATTTTTCTGGCGTGCTCCGTGTTAGTGTAAAATTTTTGAAAAAATCGTGCTAATGAGCGGTTCGAGAAGCAGTGGTAAGAAAAACTACCGCTCTGAATCTCACCAGCGGTGGCGGCGGCGATAGCTGTTGCGGCTACCTTACCCCGAGCGGCGGTTGGTGGTTCGATCAATTTTCTCAAGACGCGATTGTGCTTTTTTAGACGATGTTTTTCGCACTTCTTGATCTCGACTATTCCGTGTAAGACATTGAGTGCGCACTGGCAGATACACTTGATGAGCTGTTTATCAGCGGTCCGTATCAAGGCATCGCGCTGTTTTGCGTTGACGTGACAGAGGGCGTTCAAAAATGCAACGTGTTTTTTTTTAAAAATGTTTACCACAAACAATACGTGGATCGGTGCTGCTGCAGTTGCAGGATGTTCGTATAGTCATCGTCACAGAGAGACTGCTTTAGTCTCGTCACAATCGGCACATTAAATAATGTTGTGTATCGCACCCTGCATCTATCGTCGAGTCGATTTGCCACGACGAGGCACGTACGCGTATTGCAGCAGATCATCAGGAAAAACACATGTTCGAAGTCGAAAGTCGTCCGACGTATCCTGTTTTAGATCCAAGAGTAGATAGCTATGGGGACGACTACATGCATCCATGTAGGCCTCTTGCAGAAATTTCGAGTCTTCGGGATAAACTTGTCGCGCTAGGTACTGGATTTGCGCACGGTCGCGAGGATTCTTGAACAGAACGATGTAATTCGAATTGAGAGACAAATCACGCTGATTTGCACCTTTGTAAAAAAGATTCTGACATAGATATATAGTGGATATGTTTTTGTGATGACAGCCACGTACAAGTAAATCGAGTACTACACTGTTAGAAGATTTACGCATCAAGTCGTCTAAAATTAGCAATTTTTTCTTATCGTTATCTTTGGAATAGTCGCTTGGCGGTGGCAATCCTTCCCGAAACTCTATATTCAAATTACCGGGTATTTTGAATTCGTTCCTATACGTATCTTGCCATTCGCCATAGTAAAATAATACGCGATCAAAGCGCACGTTGCACATTTCAGGCAGATTAGCGAGAAATCGTTTTACGAATACGGCAAAAGTTTTGAGAAAAATCGGTTTTTACATTTTAGCTCTTTACTTGAGAACCGCTTAACTAAATTGTTTAAAATTTAGCAGCAGATAGCTTTGTTATGATAAATCACCAAATAAAATTTTGAAGCATTTGACTACATTGTTTTAGAGATATGAGAAATCAAAAAATTTAAAAAAAAAATTGAAACCTTGATATCTTATGAACCATAGGGGTTTGAAAGCTGCGCAATGAACTCAGCTAAAACACATAAAATATCTACTTTTTCCCAAAATCTCAAGGTCTATTTACGTCCGTAATCGAGGCACAAAAAAACTTATTTTTTCAGTTTTCGATTTATTACTGAAAATATAAGTGGTCAAACACTTGAAATTTTAAAGGGATAGACTCATTTTTTCGGAAGGTTATGATGTTTAGTTTCAGAAACGTGAATTCTTTAAAAAAATCACCTTTTTCATTTTATCTGCCAAACAAAGCGGTCGATCCCAAGGTTCGAACAAGGAAAAGTAGTTAATTTTATTCTCTTTGAAATGCATTTTATCTGGATTGTTTGTAATCAAGGGATGATTGTAAAAACGCAAAATAGTGTTCTTCAAAAATCAAAAAATGGCCAAAAAAAATTGTTGAGAAAATAAAAAATAACTGATTTTCCCGAATTCAGAATCCAAAAATAGATATGCATGTCAAATTTTATTGATATTGACGGAGTAGTTCCAGAAATATTACGGTATACCCTACTGAAAAAAATCAGATGACAATCAACTAATAATCAGCTGATAATCAGGCGATGATCATTCAAAATTTGTTATCTTTAATATATGTATTATAAGTTGTATAAAATAAGTAAAATTTATAAATTTCACATAATGTAGGCCAGTACGGGTGTTACCATCAGGATAATAATTATAAATATATTAAAGGTTACAAATTTTCAATGATTATACGCTTATATATATAACGTTTCGCGTTTTGCGTGTAAGGCACGACCGCTAACGCTCGCGCTGCGCGCTCGCCTCGATATTGTCTGATGCTCGCGCTTCGCGCATGCGTCAGGCAATCCATGAAAGCTTTTGGGCCAGATAGGGCGTGTCACATTAAAATTGTTATTCAATTGTATGTACCAAAAATCGTTTCTAGGGTTGTTGTTTATGTATAAGCGTTTTAAAAAAATATTTGTCACGGTAAAAAGTTGTGTTTTTGAAATATCTACAACTTTTGTATTAAAGGTTTTTATGTATAATGTATAGCCTCAAAGTTTTATGACGTATACTGGTTTATTGCTATAAAAAAATCGATTTTGCCCTGTTAACTCGAATTGAAAGAATTTTCACGCTTAAGTGTAAATAGAAAAAGTTGTATTTCATTGAGATCTACAACTTTTCTCTATAACTTTTTTTGTAGAATGCATAGAATTCGAGTTAGAGCCAAAAAACCGTTTTTAGCGATTTTTGGATGTGACCGCATTCCGCGTATGCATGCAGGATCGATCCCAATATAAATTTGGCACCTTACTATTACGAGAGAAGTTCGCACACAAATTTTTATTTAAAAAACACGCAAAAATTGAACAAATTGTGCCCGCATTTTAGAAAAACGTAGACGATTAGAATAAAAATTTAATATTACATTTAATATATATATATATATATATATATATATATATATATATATTAAATGTATTTTATCTGATAAAATAAAATTTAAGCACATCATAGTATAGTGTTGTGCAAATAGAGCGAGCATATATAGATTAATTGTTACCTTTAAAAAAGTAAATATACAATAATTGTTCTTAAAATATAAAACGAATTATTGCAATGATTTTTAATAAATGAGATTATTAAGAGTAGGCCTATGGAAATACTTCATGTTGCTTGTGAGACGCAAATGCAGTTCTACATGCAGCTCACTGCTCCGAGGTGAAGACGGTGAAAATAATTTATAAAGGATAAAGTAAAAATTGCTTTATCATATACCTGCAGTAACATGCTTCACTGGAAAAACTAATATTCTGTGTAATTTATGAAAAGAAGCTGTGAGACATCAGACTTATATTGAATATATGGCAAAGAATAAGAATAATTTTATATTAACTAATTTTATCGAATAATGTTTAACATAATTAATACAATAAATAATGATCTAAGTAGCATCAAATCTTTATTTGCCTTTGAACAAGATGTATAATAACTATTTACGGTAACAGACCATTACCCGATCATAATTGCTGTAAATACGCTGAAGGAAGTAAATAAAAAGCCATATGTTTTCTTAAATTACAGAAAATTAACAAATTATGCAATTGCTAGAGACTGGGATGGGATTGTGTCGATGGATGATCCAAATCTGGCTATAGAAAAATTGTTGAACGAGATCAAGCTATGCGTAGAGTTGGCAAAAACAAAGAAATTTCAAATAACCCAAAAAAACTTTGGGAAATAATAAATACGAAAATTGGGAAAGTTAAAAAATGCAATGATGACATAAATTATATAAAAATAAATAACCAAAAAATTGCTGATAAATTCCAGATAGCGCAAAACATGAATACTTTGTTTTGTGATATAGGTAGAAATCTAAGGGCAAATATCGTTAAACCAGTAAATACTGAACTTAAACTGCCTACCATGAATCCTATTTCTATTTTTTAAAGCCAACAAGTACAGCAGAAATAATAAGTATAATCAATGCACTGAAATTGAAAAATGGAGGAGTTGATAAGATAAATGCAAAGACCTAGAAACTGCTATGTAAACACATTGCAGGTCCTCTAACCCATATTTTCAATAAGTGTATTGAGAAATCGATATGGCCAGATTCTTTAAAAAGGGCTGAAGTAGTGCCAGTCTATAAATCAGGAGAGAAACACAAAATCATGAATTATCGACCTATCTCTCTCATATCCAATGTTGCAAAGATTTTTGAGCGAATAATATATAATAGAATTCATGATTTTGTAGAACAGAGCGATATAATCTCGAAGCAACAATTTGGTTTCATGAGAAAGATTGGTACGAAAGATGCTTTAAAGTACATAACTAATGCACTATACAATAATGTTAATAAGAGTAAGCCTACGATTATAACTTTTCTTGACCTGGCGAAAGCTTTCGACACTGTTGACCATAGCATACTACTGGCAAAACTTTATTGCATTGGAATTAGGGGCCAAGTGTTGGATCTCCTCTCCAGCTACTTGAGTGACAGATACCAAGTAGTCAAAATAGACGGTATTCAAAGCGATAGCTCTGTGGTTAACACAGGCGTTCCACAAGGGACGATCTTAGGACCTCTACTTTTTATTCTATACATAAATGATGTTTTGAAGGAGATCCCCCCCGAGGCTATAATTTCGTATGCAGCTGATACTGCTATTATAGCCACTGGTAATAATTGGATAGAAGCCCAAGTTACCATGAACAATTTTCTAAGTGTGATATCAAAGTGGCTAGCATTAAATAAGTTGTCATTAAATGTAGGAAAGTGTTTGTATGTCTTTTGGGAGCAGTGTCCGAAGTGTACCAGCTCAAGTAAACATCAAAATTCTTCACAAAAATATAACTAGGGTAGAAAGTTTTAAGTATCTAGGAATTGTCTTTGATTGCAACCTAAGGTGGGAAAATCACATGAAACATATAATCGGGAAAACAAAATACCTAGTATATACTTTTACAAAATCTCAAAAATCATGCCTACTGAAACTCTTAGAATGATCTATTATGCTTTTTTCCATAGTATCATTAGCTATGGTATTGTTGCTTGGGGAGGAGCATATAGAAATAGTCGAGACCAAGTTCAAAAGCTGCAAAACAAAATTATAAAAATCACAAATAAAAATAAGTTTCCATCAAACGACAATCCTCTGAATATTGTACAACTTTTTGCTCTTGTATCTTTGAAGCTGCATTATAATGATCTAAAAGAAAAATACTTAGCATCAGATAGTATTACTAGAAATAGAAGTATCATTATACCTAAGACTAATAAAAGAATTAGCAATAAAAATAGCTATATGAAAGCAATAAATATTTATAATGAGCTTCCAAATCAACTAAAAGTATTAAATATAGAAAAATATTCACAAAAGAGAAAAATTATAGAATGGATAAGATCCAATTGTTGAAAAATACTTTTTATATATTAATAATAAGAATAGTAATAAATAAGAAATGATTAAAAAATTTGTAAATTGTTGTTTAAAACAACAATAAGAATTCTACAGCGAAAAATATATTAATGTACACAAGTTCTAATTTTAAGATTTATACATGTTTTGTTGTAACCAGGCCTGCTAACAGGTAACTTTGTTTACCTCTGCAGGATTTTCAGGCATGATTCACATGCCATGTAAAAAATTTTCTGGTGAATAAATAAATAAATAAATAAATATTGCGCGATACAGAATAAGTATTTATAATAATTCAATGCGCAGAAAAAGTAGTGGCTCTTGATGACCAGCTTGATTCAGAATATATTCTATTCTTGAAATATTGTGAAAGGATGATGTTACAGCATTTGCAATTAAAATGACCAGATCTAAACATAAAATAATAAATAAAAAATATGTCTCGATACCGTAGATTGATTCACGCAGAGGTCTCGGTATTAAGATCGTCTTTGATGTCGATTTTCGTTAAAAACATCAAAGTGATATCCGAACGCCCAATTAGCTGACTTTATGATCCCGCCAATTTATCTTTTATGACAAGTATTTCTACTATACTATTTTACAGAAAAAAAGAAAATCATATATTTTTTGAAAATAATTTTGAAAAATAGTACAAATAATTAAAAATTGTGTGACTCCTTGAATAATAAAATTAATCCAATTAATTTATACTTTTATGTTACACAAGATCGACACAATGTATTTAGCGATTATAGAATACGTAAAGGGATAGAAACCTATTCTGATAATGAAGAAGCTGATGTTATTCAAGAAAATTTTGAAGAAGAAAGTGATGCTGACAATGAAACCAACATTGACAGTATGCAAGAAAATTAAAAAAAAAGTTAAAAAATGGCTTAACACTTGAGATAAGCTTATCAAAAGAACAATGGAATAGTATAAAACCTGGAAAAAAAGAATATAAAAATGGACAAGAAGGAGACAGTTTACAGGTAGGATGGTGTAACATATTAAGAAAAAGTATATGGGCATCCATGAAATTACCCTGTGCATTTAATTTCAAGAGACATGTAATAGGCAATTGTGAGGCGTACATTAAAGCACACGGTTACTGTTCATACTGCAATGCTGTAATATGACTGCTACGTGTTATAATTCACCAGATACTTTAGATGAAGAGAAGACTGTATAATTTTCTATTGAAATTATTGATACACGAGGTGTGCCTCATATGAAAAATACAAGGCAAAGAAAGAAACATTGTAAAGGAGGAGTTAAAATATAAAAAGCCTAAGCAATGGCGAAGAGACAAAGCTGCTACGTCAATGAATCATGGAGATCCTGAGCCACCTTTTTTATACCGTCTTCCAACTCTGCAAAAATCTTCACAAGAAAAAAAAGAAGATCTAGGCATTAAAAAAGGAGCGAAAATCTTTGATTCACTATCAGACCTTAAAAGCAATGTTGAGTTCAACAAATTTATAAGGAATATTGGTTACGATAAGTTTTATATCAGCTACTGGTCTCCTGAACAAATTAGTCTAAACAATGACATAATAAAAAAACTGAATCATCCATCCGCATTAGTTGCTACAAGTTCCATTAGAATTAAGACAAATAGACCCAATGCAGATAACAGTGAATTGAACCTAACAATTTTAAGTACTTATGTGAATGATATGATTGTACCAGTTAGTCAAGTAATATCTAAAATAAATAATACTAATTTTTTAACTTATTGGCTAAATGATTTTAAAAAATCTGGCGCACATAGTCCAAATGTAATAGTTACAGATATGGGTAAAGCCAAACAAAATTCTGTATGCTTATCATTTAACAGAATGACTCTGAACTGAATACATTGATGTATGCTTTTCTATACTTGAAAACCAACTTTTTGACCGAGAAATTGATACACATTTAAGAATAGATATTGCTCACTTGGTACATGCAGTTTCAAGATGGCCATTCTTTTCAATAAATCTTCCAAAAAAAGTAGTAGTATAGTATTAAGCTTTATTGTGTCTCCCCTCTGGCGTTTACAAACTTCTTCCTTTGTACACTTTATTACATCATTTATATTATATTTATATTTTTTATTTTATTTATTTTCACCCTCTTGTCTCCTTTTTGTGTATGTCTGTCTGTGGTGTGTGTCTGTTTTAGGTTATGTTTTGTGTGCGTGTTTGTATGTTCTGTTGTTTCGTGTACGGGTGTGTCTATGTGTGCTTGTGTGTATGAGTGCGCGTGCGCGCCTGCTCCTCCACGTTTGTAGGCGAGCTATGGGCTTTTTCCCATCTCCCTCCTTTCTTCTACTGAGTACCTCATTTCCTCCACTTCTGCTATTATTTCCTCCTGTAGACATCTTCCATCTCCCTCTTCTTTCTCTTCCTCTCTCTTCCTTAGCTCTCTCATAATGAGTACTCTCATAATAAATCTCTTATCTCCCTTGCTATTTTTCTGTCTTCTCTCGACATTTCTGCTACCCTACTTCACTTTCTTTGCTTTTCACTTTTTCTTCTCTGATGCTTTTCTAACCTCTATCTCGTTTTATCATCCCGTGTGTATGTTGTCTGCTTGTCCGTTTCCTTGTTTCCCATCATGTTTTATTTCCTCATTCCTCTTCTGTTCTAGTCCTCTACCTAGTTCTCTGTCTAGTTACTTTTCATTTGCTGCTTGTTTACCTGCTCCCCTGTTCACAAAAAGCCCCTTCTCCTTTCTCACCTTCCTCTAGTCTTTTCTGATTTATCACTCTTGCCGCTTTTTCCTATATCTTTCTCTTTTTTGAATTGCTCTCATCTGAATTCGAAAGCTCCTTCTACCTGTTTGTTTGCTCTTCCTCTATCCTCTTTCTATTTTCTCTTTTTCTTCTCTTTTCCAAAGAACTCTATACAGTTTCCCCAAATTTTTTCTCTCTCCGTTCAGCGTGTTCTCCCAGACCTCCACGCTGCTTCCTGTATAGCTACAGCGTTCAAAGATGTGACCCAGTGTTTCTTCCTCTTCTCCGCATAACCTGCATCTTCTTTCCTCTTCCTTAATCCAATATCTGTATCCTCTGGCCTCATTCCCCATCCTAATTCTTGCTGTCGTGGCTAAACCTCTCTTCCCCCTTGTTTCCTCCTCTTTTTAGGTATTCAGGCCTCTCGCCTAGACCTCGTCATCGACTACCCTGGCTACCGCTACCGCGGCACTTGATATTAAATAAAAGAAAAAATAAATGAAATCACATCATTTATCCCACTGGTCTGTATAAGTATGTGGGAAAGCGATATGTGCGGCTAAATTCACGGTCTTAACACTAGCTATGTGCAACCAACTTCATTGTTTTTTCCACTGTTGACTGGGTGCAAAAATAAGGTGCTGACAAGATGAATTTAAAATATAAGAAAACTAAAACTTTATTCAAGGTAAAATATTAGAAGAGGAAAATTACACTAACGACACATCGATCACAATGTGCGAGACTAACTGCCTGGAAACTCGACATTCATGGTCTGAACATTTGGACTGAAGAATCCCAAACGGATTTTAGCATTTTTGTTGAGACATGCTTGTTTATTGTAAAAAAAGCTGCTTTCTTGACAATATATCGATTGGAAATTGTAGTTAAGCATACAAATATGATTTTTCGCCAAAAAATTTTAGATACAATAATGTAAATATTTGTATTATTGAATTGAAAATTTGAAAACCCAATATAGAAGTAAATAGTGTCGCGGTTGCCGCAGGCTTTTCAAACTTACCTTCGTGGCGCTACCGCGTCCTCTCAGTGGGGCGTCGGCTCGGTTTCCAAAGCAGAGTGAATGCGAGGGTAGATTGGTTTGCAAGGAATCAGGAGTTTCCAGGTTAAAAATACACTCGCGGTTTCGTTCGTTCTTACTTTATTCAAATTTAAACAACTCAAAAATAACGCTCGCTCGCAACTAGCTAAAATCTTGTTAATAATTTCGGTTTTTCGAGAACGACGAACAACAACGTAAGTATGCTAAATCCGATAGAGTTGAAAATATTGTAAGTGTTGGTACGATTAAAAACTTTCTAAGTTCTGAATGATCAAAAAAATTCTCTGTGTCTGCACGATTAAAATTTTTTTAAGTTTTTGATCAATCAGAAATATTTTAAGTCCACACACTATCGAAAATATTCTAAGTCCCGAGATGCTATACTGGACCGAATTCGGGCAGAGCTTGCGTGTTGTGATGATTTTTGAAAGAGACTGAGAACGTGCGGACCTGTTGCTGGTCTCTTTTATGCCCTTGTAGTAGAGGTGATCTCCAATTTTTCGTCTTTTCGACGGGGTGGGTGTTTGGCCAATTAGAAGGCCTAGATGCAACTTATTGCCTTATTTGGAGCTTTTAAAGTATGTGACGTTGCAGGGAGGGTCAATCAGTAAACCAGAGTAAAAATTCTCTCCTCTAATACATCGAGTCCCCTTCTGCTCTTCTCCTGTTAAACTCGCCTCTGATTTACTTTTCTTATCTGCAGGCTTATAGAAGCTCCTCTATACGTTTTGAGCCAGCTTGTGCGGTGTCCCCTTTGGCGGCTTCTCGAGCTTCCAGAGCGCATGAATTATGTGTCACTTGCCAATAGCGCTGTGCGCTCTGTGGGTTTCTTCTTCATTGCACGTACATCACCTTCTGGTATGCGCGGTCCATGATGTACAGTAGGCTTTTTATTTTTCTCTCTACTTGTGCTGTGCTGTGTTCGTTATATTTTGTAGTGGCTCGGTTTTAGTATCGGTGTGTTCTGCTTGGTCTCCTGCCATAAAGTCGTAATGTGTGCGTGCATATTGGTGTGCCTAGCTTGTCCTTGTGCCTCTGCTCTAGAACCGCTATGTATGCGTGCATATCGGTGTACTTCGCTTGGTCTCTTGTCGTAGAGTCGTAATGTGTGCGCTCATATAGGTGTGTCTGTTATTATGTTTTTTTCTCTAATTTATCATTATTGTCTTACGTGAGTCTACTATTATTATTGATTTTGTTAATTGATTTTGCTTGTCAACATTCAAATTTAATTTTGCCCTTATTCTTACTTTGCCTTACGTTGTCGTTCCTTGTTCTCATATTTAATTAATTATTGGTAATGTGATAGTGTGTTTAATGATAATGTGATAGTATCCCGATGTCAAGTATAGTGTTATACTTTGTGCTATCGAGAGCGTCTTGTGACCTACATATCCAGAGTTTGCTATATCTTAATATACGCTGCATTCTAGTGGGAAGGGTATCCATTGATTTACTTTATAATAAGTAACCTTACTTGTTTTTGATATATCAAAATGCAAAAGAAAGTGAGCATTTCACAACACAATTGACCACGACTGGATACTAGAGTTCAAATAGATTCCAACTTTGTCAAAAGATTGACCCTGTTTTATGTAAAGTCATAGCAAAACTTAATCTTATCGGAAATTTTCCTTTTATCCTACGAAACGGTATTTAATTCGATGATGGACTTAGATCGATATTTTTTAATATTTTCAATAACAATGTTCCATTTCAAAGACCGCCATCAATATCTTGATTTCTTGAACAACTAACTATTGCCCCTTTTTTCAAGATTAATTTATGTGGTGGTAAACCATTTGGTGATAACGAATTCAGAAATTCAGTTGGTATGCGTTTATAAGATTGTCATCATTTTCACTTTTAATTTTATCATAACTGTCAAAATTTTTGTTGAGTGTGAATGTGTAAGATAAGGCAATGGAGTAAGCGAGAATGAGCGTGTGTATGTGTGTTTTAATAAAATCTCACTACCCATGCCACTACGCACCCCAAGCTTATATGAATTAATAAATTATATATGTGCATACCAAAAACTAAGTGATTATATCTTATTTGATCATGATTAGATATTATTTTTGACAATTTTTTTTATATAAGAACTAGGGGGTTTCCCCCTGCTCGCTTCGCTCGCCAACCCACCATATATAATATTTTATATTTCAAATTTTTTTAAATATATGTCATTAACTTCAACTCAATCAGTATCTCCATCTGTAACTTTATATTTGAATTACTTGTATCTTTATCCTGATGTCGGACTCAGACATAATTCTGATTTTTATTAGCTATTACGCCTTATAATATTTGTATTCGTCTTTATCGCTGTCTTTATCTCTGACTTCACCTTGATGTCTCTGAGTCTAATTTGATTTAAGTTTATGTATAGTACTATTCTTATTCCTACTCCATATTTTCTCTGCCTCTATAACTTACCCTATCGCTATCATTATCTGTATCACTATCTCTATTCTTTCATCAATATTAATCTGAATTTATATTATTTTTATGTCTAACTCTATCCAGATCATCCATCTTTATCCTAAATTTTATTTATATCTATCCTTTTATTAATCCTCTATCTCTATTTTAAACATTAACTATGTATCTACCTCTTTATTAGTATTTTACTTCTTCGTTCATATCTCTGACTATCCATTAACAACTCTAAAATCTTTATCCTTCTCTTGTTCTTTATATCTAAATTTCATATTTTACACTTATAATCTACACCAACTCTGTTGCTATATTTATCGCTATCTCTACTTTTATCTCCGAGTCTTTCACGATCTTTCACGAATGCCATCGTTATCCCGAATTCTTATTCTTTCGCTTTATCATCCTTTCGCTTTATCATCCCTATTTCTTTCTCTATCTTTCTGTTCACAGATTGCATCTTCATTATCGATTTTGTTTCTTTACCTATGTCGATCTCTGTCGCGATTTCTAATTCTGCTTGTTATACATTTTCAAACTAATTTGTCGCTCAAAGATAATCTATCGTTATATTTATCTCTAGTTTAATTTTTAATGCCGTATCTATTGCTTTTCCAATTGTTTCTCTGTCTTTCTTTAACTTATTATGTAAATCTACATTTTTATAACTTTTGCAACTGACCTGTATCTCCATCTTGAACTTTGTCTATCTACTTCTGTATCAGTCCTCTTTTTTATTCCTATTTCTAATGTTATCGTTATTTCTGACTACATCGATATCCCTATACATTTATCTACAACTCTGGATCTATCACGAATTCCATCGTTATCCTGATTTCTGTTTTTATCTCCTTATTCTCAGATTTCTCATCTATCTCCGATCTTCGTCATTACGTTTTTTTTAAGTTTTTGTCGAAATCGACATCTCTACCCATATTCGCGTCTTTACCCATATTCCCGTCGTCCCTTTTACTTTATGGTGAATTCTATTCTTACCTATAATATAATTCTAACATTTTTAGCTTGAACTTCATCTATATTGAAATCTATATTTTTATTATTTTGTTATCTTTTGAGACTTATTATTATCTATTACTATCTCTATGTAAATTCCAATTTTCGTCTTTATTTTTGTATTTTCTATTTCTTTTTGACACCTGGTCCATTGCCTCCATGTTTTCTTAAAACTTTTTATGTGGATCTACACGGAGAATTTCTAAACGCAATGCTCTTCGTAGAGAGGGACTGTAGCGCTCAGTGCCAGGTACAGCAGTTGCCTCTGTATATTGCAGCTACGGACATTAATGGCAGGGAACGCTGAGGCCCGTTAAGGGACGCTGCGGTCTAATAAAAGCCGATGCGTACATGTCGAGTTACTGGCTGCCACTAACAATAAGAAACGGACAGCACCGTTCCCTGAGACTGCGCTGCGTACCCTGTGAAACAGGAACTGCAGCCATATCTTAAACGTAAGAGGTGCTCTGTCCTTGCTCAAAGATTGCTGATGTCAGAAATTTTTCTCGTGTATATTTCTACCCTTTTAGAAACCCAGCGATAAAGATAATACTACATATGTAACTCTATTTATATTGCTACCTAAACCTCTGATTGGTCTAATTTATCTCTATCTGTAACCTAAACTTTTACGCGCACCTTTGGAAGTATGAACGCCTTTTGTATTTCTTACTTTATAAAAACGCCTTTTGTATTTCATACTTTATCCCTATTACTCATCTCCATCTCTACTTTTATCTCTGAGTCTATCGCGAAAGCCATCGATATCTCGAAATCAAATTGTAATTCTATCTCAAACTTTTAATCTGATTCTTTTTCTTTGTAACGATAGTGCTTTCCCTGCTCGGTTAGCTAAACAGTCGGATCCAGGATAGGAGTAGGGAAAGATGCAAATGATTAAATCTGTTGTTGTGTTGTTTAACAATAACCATATATTTCAAACTTAATATTTAACAAAGCGAGGACTCAGTTGTTAAAGCCCGGCTGAAACAGAAATCAATTTGCTTCGTGTTAAAAATACTTTGCCTTTACAATTAATAATTATTTAAACTATCGCGGTTAACAATTTACGAGTATACTGGCGGAATTTCGCTTTAACAAGATGTCTGCGGTTGCGGTTGGCGGTCGCGGTTGGGTTATCGGTACGATACGGGTTTTACAGGTCAGGTAGGGATTTGGAGGTTAGGAATTCATTCGGGACGGTGGGGTCGTATGCGCACGACTACACTGACCCGAATGTGCGGCATGACAGCAATTCCGATCGCCCTGTGTGCTCACAACAACGATCGAAATAGCGTCACTATATTTTAAGGTTATCCCTTGGATTTATAGAGTCGTGGGCGCACGGCTCTACAAATCGTGTCGCTCGTCTCGTTCTTCTCCGGAGTCTACGGTGACGCCGGGTGTCAACTACGTGTGCTCACGTAGAAGAGGCTCGATGTCGTTCGGGTGTTCCGGGTTGCCTCGTGTGCTCACGACGGCAACTAGGAGTTTCGGGTTTCGGATCGTCTACTGGATCGTCACGTGGGCTCACGAGGCGATTTCGTGGATGTAGGTCTAACTCTCTGTTTCCCTGTAGTAACGTGTGCTCACGATACTACCTGGAGTGAGGCTCTAGAAGATCTGTCTGTTGCGCTGCGCGGTCCGCTTTATAAAGGCGCGCGGCTCGGCTGTGTATAGGTCTGATTACGGCGCGTCGTTCGCGCCGCTCGCGCCGCCTGGCGCGTCGCCGCGGAGTCGCTCGCTAGCTGCCGTGCTCCGCGCTCGTGCGGATTCGCCTTATGAATGTTGCGCGCGCGCGCGCACGCTTCGCGTCGTGCGGATTCGCCTTCTGATTGTTGTGCGCGCGCGCTCGCTGCGCGTGCCGCATCTAATGCGGCCGACTTCATGTGTATTTATGTTGACGAGACTCGTGACGAGACTCTAATTATTTTCTTTATTACCATCTTGATCCCGAACTGCATATCTATCTTTCTTTTCAGGTTTCATCTCTATTTTCAATCTCTGTATCTGTCTTTCTAAAATGTTTCATTTAAATCGACAGCTTTACAAATTATTACATTTTAATTGTTTGTATGTCTGTCGCGATCTCTACCTTTGCTTGCTTTCTATTTTTTCTCTTGTTCAATCTTTGTCTATATCTTGAATTCTATTTTCATTTACTCATCCAATTCTATTCTATCTGCAAATTGCATACATGTTTCACGAAAATATTCTACAAGATGTCGATTCGAGCTTCACTGAAAAATATAGGCGCGTCTGCTGTCCTCTGCTGGTCACCGTAGGCTTTCTTTGCAGGGGGACTGATGTCCTTATGTGTTGGGAGGTAGTGCCCCCTTGTGCATAATAGCGCTCCCGCCGCTATACTGCAGCTTGCAACTCACCTGGAAATGTTAGCCGGGCTGCACACGCTAAAAGAGATAGCTCCTCTGTGGTTGCCACGGTTTGCCCACATAAAAGATGTAATGGTGCCCCTACCTGGCCCAGTTCTAGGCCGCCGCGAGCGCGCACGATTTACCGCACTCGGGTAATGATGCTGCCATTTGCGCATGCGCATACAATACCAAACGCAGATGCACTCTGTCAGTCCCCTTGTGTAAGTGTGCGTCTGTTCGGTCTGTTAGCTGACGTGGCACATACGTACCTGTCATGTGCTTCCATAACCCCGAAATCTAATCTGACATACGCATGATCAATTAACTAATTTTGCTGTGTAAAGTGTATAATTTACCGATGTACCGTTTATTTATGGATAATATAACATAGTAAATGCGTTATTTGTTTTGTAAGTAAAATTCAACTGAAGTTATTTGCAATTTCAAAATATCAATAACTACCGGCCAGCCAAGTTAATTTTCGGCTACCGTGTCAGCGTCCCATTACATGCCACAGTAATGCCACTGTGGCAGCCATGCTCAGCCCCTAGGTGTCAGTAGGACAATAACAGCTGGCCAGTGGCAGCGCCTCCTCCTATTTCCAGTCAGGAAATAGAACCTCAAATTTCAACACAAGTCGTTTATGAGAGTACAGCGGTCCACAAACGAGCATGTGCTTTACCGAGAAGGGGCACCAGGAGTTCGATTGAAATAACAATGTATCGCAAATATATCGAAAAACAACGAACGTTTGTCTACTTTTAGCGTTGCACAAGCCTATTTTCTGCGAATATTCTTTTGTTTCGTGAGATATTGCTAGGTTCAATCGGATCTCTGAACCCGAAACCTGTCGCGTCGCACAGGTCCATAAGCAGGCCATCCTGGTGAGCCTATCTTTTTTCAGTATCAAGTAAATGCGAGAGAGTAGGTAAAATGGAGTAAATAAGGGGGAAAATTGAGGGGGAAAATAGAGGTGCGAAATTGAGGGGGAGAATTCTTGAACCGACGGCGGCGGCGGCGGTGGCGGCGGCGAAACTTTTTGTATTGTAATCTTAGTCGGAGATTTTTTTTCAATGTAACCCTTTATTTATTGTGAATAGTCCATTTCATTAATTAATAGATACCATTTTTAATATTTTTAATAACATTCAGAATTTTATTATTAATCACGCGAAAATCATGTGTGATTATCACGTGATAATCGTGTGATAATTTTGTCGATAACTTCACGTGATTTTTTCAGTAGGGTCAAATACGAAACAAATTTTTTTTTCAAAAATAGGAGCCATGCTATATTTGTTTTTATTTGTACGCTCCTGCAGGTTTCACATTACTTCCTACTCGAAAGATCGCCGCTGGTGGTAGTTCCATCGAGCGCCATAGCGCGCACGTAGCTTAAACGTTCCCGAAAACTTAGGCCGACTTCACAATCGCGTTGAGATTAATAAAAAGTAATTAAGGAGATTATTGAATAATACTAAATTTAATAATTATCAATAACGATAGAATTTAATATCGGAATAATAAATAATTAAACGCAACAGCGTCGCGACTTCTATTAACTACTTTAGAAATGTTCAAAAGTGCGTGCCCTAGTCTTGTCAATGTCCAAGTGTACAAATAACTTGCAGGTCTAGGAAGTGCGCACCGTAGTTTTTGTTATCAAGGTGTAAAAAGCGTTCGTAAATGACATCCTGCTATACAGGGTCGCCGATAACGGGGTCTAGGGGGTGCGCACCGTGGTTTTTAATGTCTAGGTGTAAAATGCGCTCGTAAATGGCCTGTGAAATGCGCTTCGTACTTTTTGGTGTACATACGTGTGAAAATTGAGAGCAACTTTTGGTCCTGGTATTACTCAAGAGATAGCTTTTCATTATAACAATATAAATCTTTTACTATTATGAATATTTAGCGATTTCGATTCCTAGCAAAGATTAAGAAGGAAATATCGCAACAAGCCAATGCTACTGTTAAAATTCTTTGTTTTTTGCTTTGGTTTTGTTCTTTTTTTCCAAAAGCCGTTGTTTTTGAACCAATATACAAAAAGAAATTTAGTTTTATCTTTTATCTTTTATTTGAAGTTTAGCAAGGAAAAAGCATGTCAGACAACGCTCTAATTGCTTTATCGCTACTTGCTACGCTTTCGCGTCTCCACTTAAAAATAAAACAAAATAAAGCTTTTGAATTACTGTAATGCTCGTTCCAAAAATTTTCCCCTTTTTCTAACCCCCTTTAGTGCAATTTTTCGTGGGATCCGCGCATAAGCAATACTCAAATGTATAATGGTTGATAATACTCAAATATAAAAAAAGTTGACGGAAATGATATACTTACTGTATGATACTAGAAATGTTTAAGTACTACTTCACGTAAATTTTATAAATGGAAAGTTTTCGATCATGTCTTTGGGTAATCAATTCGAATTTTGTCTGCGAACAACTTCGGCAACAGACCGTTGTTTTCAGTTGCTTAATTCACTCTTATTTATAAGCTCTGTGGTCGATGTCATTGATACGTGTACATGCAAGAAAAGCAGTTTTATCAAAAAATTTATTAAAGACTAAATACAAATTACAAATTTATGTAACATCAGTATCGTGCAAGGTATTTTATTAACGTAACGTTATGTCTGCTCGAGATGGAGGGCGCGGATATTTCGACGAGCAGTCTAGATTTTTCTATCATTTGCGAAGAAAATACAACAATGGTTCAATGTAAGCGAAGTTGACTATTTTTTCTGAAAATTTAAGACGCGAATAAGCGTGTATTGGTGGATTTAAGACAGCGACTGCTATAAAATACTGTACGAAACGCGTGTCTTCAGTGACATTTTATGGGACGGCGAAAGACACCCCGAGAGTAGCGAGGGCCACTTACGCCATCTGTATCGTAATGTATTATACAGGGTGTCCCATTTTAATTTACCATCCCCTAGAACTGGTTAATAATTTGCTCTGAGAAAAAAATGTTTCAAA
>JAZHPH010000161.1:0-15655 GCA_037356405.1 Nasonia oneida
TTATAAAATGTTGGTTGTATTGAATAGATTTATTTACACTCGGCAGTATAATGAATTCTTATAAAACGTTTTTGAAATCGTGCTTTTTAATTAATTGAAATTTTTCAATCTAACAATCTAATTAAACTATGTTAAAAACGTTCTACAAAAATTAATTATCATCGAATATACATATAATATTGAACAGTATATTTAATAATGACACATCAAATGATTGAATATCATTTTAATCAATATCTAAATCGCGAGCATAGCGAGCGTTTTTTGCTAGTCAGTGTTTGAATTATCAATTTTAACACTTTTCAATTTTAAAGCATCACGATTTGTATGATCGTAACTTTTATCGGAATTTTTTTCATAATTAGCCCAATAATTTAAATTGTTATAATTTAGTATGTCATAATGTCCTGTGTCTATGGGACCAGATAAAAATTAATTCAATCAATTTTCATTATAAGTAATAGAATCGCGACCGTTATATATAGGGTTAATAAATTTTGTACTGGAAACTGAAATACGAACAGAATATAGACGAACAAATGTCTTAATTTCCACTTCACTACCTTACGTACCATTCATTGGCATATGCATTTTATAAGTTCTTCTATCAGTAATTTTCAACAAAGAAAGGTTTTAATGGCTGCATGCTCCCTTGTGTACCTTACATAATTTTTCTTGAACCATACTAAGTACTTCTATTTGTAATTTTTAAAGATTCGTCGCTTACGATAAATGGCTCAAAATATTCCTAATTCTCATAAACATGATTTACAATTTTGGCTAATTTTCATATGATTTTCTTCCGTATTAAACAAAAATTACGAAGAGCAACAAAATAAGCAATTGCCAAGGATTTTTTTCTATTTCACATTCTGACATTTTATTGGATATTCTGTCTATCTACTATGTCAAAATTTTATAAATTGAAAATACTTAACTTTTAATGTTGAGTATGGTTCTCTTTATCTCTTTTTCCCTCTTTCTCTTTCTCCGTCTCTCTCTTCTTCTCTCTTCCAAATGATTGCAGCCTGGATTTAGTATCCCGCACAATAATTTATACATGTAAATTCGCGATTTAATTTTGAATTCAGTTTCATCAAGTGGCACGGTAGCGCCACGAAGGCCAGTTTGAAAAGCAGATATTTACTTCTATATTGGTGTTCGGATTTTTATAGTATCTAGAAAAAATGCTTATTATTACTGTTTTCAATTATTTTTCGACTCATTAGCATGTTTTTGTGCTAAACTATGATTCTACCATAAATATCAAAAAAACTGTTTCATTTTCAAAATAAATGAATTTTTCATTCCCGAATGCTTAAATCATTATTTTATTCTCCAGACAAATGTTAGGACCGTTATTAGCTGCACATGCAGTGTAGTTGGATTTATTATTTATTATTGTTTTTCTTCACTTAACCTGCTGCAAAAATTGTAGCTTATATCAAGTGGCTTATGTTTTATTAAGATTTCCAGTAAAAATATTATCAAAAAGTTCATTTTATTTATGTAATAATAATCGATGTGCGATTTTGCGATTTTCCAGACAGAAAAACGTTAGGACCATGAAGTTTGCCACTTATAAGCTATACGTATAGTGTAGTTGGATATTGCTTTCCCACACACTTCTATTATATCAAGTAGTGCGGATTATAAGTGCTATGTGTTCTATGGTGTCTAGGTGTAGAAATCATTCGAGGGCGGTGTCTAGATGTACAAGGTGGCCGATGATGAGGTCCAGGTGGCGCGCTCCGTGGTTTTTGGTGTCTTGGTGTAAAATCATTTGAGGACTGTGTCTAGGTGTGTAGAGTAGTCTATGACGAAGTCTGAGTGGTGAAAACTCAAAGAAATTTACTAAAAAGGACTGAAATCTCTAAAAAAAAATTGACTTTTAAAAAAGTAAAAGGTCAGGCGAGTTTGATATTACATATATTATAATGTGAAGATTCAGAAATTATAAAATTATACAAGTTAAAACGAAAATTGAAATTAGGGGTTTAGCGAGCGAAGCGAGCAGAGGGGTATCCTCCCCAGTATTAAATAAAACTAAAAATAAAAATGTTAAAGTGAACGATGCTTTTAAATTAGTTATCAGAGAAGTCTTCTTGGGATAAAGCTTTAGTTAATACTAGGAGAGATGACCATTGCTTTGAAAAATTAAAAAAATTGAACAAGAGTTTCGTTTCTACAAAAATTAAAAGGTAGAACGAACAAAAATAAAGATACCTTTGTTCATCAATTAAATGATGTTTTTGACATCTCTCATAATAGTTTATGTGAATCAATAAGTGAGTCAGAAAAAAAACGTTACTTTCTCAACCAGTCGATGACATGAAGCGTAACCTAATACGTATTAAGCATCATGAATTACCAGGTAATAAATTGCAATTAATAATATTTGCAAATGATTTGATAATATTCCTTTTTTATGAAGTGTATGTAATATGGATGAGGGTGAAAAATTTGAAAAATAAATAATTGAAAGATAAAAATTCATTAAATTATAACGAAAGGTAAACTTTAAAGTCCTAGAATATTTGCATATTATAAGTTTGAAAGCCTAAATTTGGAAATTTCTAAAAATATTGCTTTTGCAATATTTCAATTACAAATATCACCTTTCGCAATATTTAAATTTAACATTTTTGTTTTATACATTTTTTCATTTCAAAATCTCAATTTATAAATTTTGAATTTATAATCTTTACCCTTTCTAATTTTTATTTTTCAAAATGTTTACCCTTACCCATGTATTATGCCTTATTTCATGGCTGTAAAGTAAATGAAAAATTAAGCATTCTTTACAATAATAGTGAAATCCCCAAAATATAACAGTCAAATAATTGTATTTCATCTTTTGGGTACACACATGTGGATATATTATTTCAAAAAATAAAACTTTCTACTTGAATCTTAGTTGATACAACAATTTCTAGATATTTAACACTAATAAACTCACTATGCACCAGTTAGACCAATAAAATTGACTTGCCAATAACATTATATCAAAATTTCAAAATTTTCCTTTTGTCGGTCTCGGGTAAAAGGTGATTTCAGCTAATTGTCATTATGAAAGGATGAATGTAATTCTAAATTGCTCATCAACTTTTGGCATTTCGAAAAACATATTATATCATATAGTTTTAATACATAATCTAGAAGCTATTTGACAACTTAAAAAACACATCAAGTCTTAAACCGCATTCTTGCATAATTAGAATAATAAGCTGAGATCATATTTTACCTGGGACCGACAAAAGGGAAATTTTGATACTTTGATATAAAGTAATTCGCAAGTCAATTTTAATCTCTAAAAAAAACCTTCCTTTAAAGGTAAAATCCTTGGAAGGCTAAATCTCTTTTCACGTGTATGATACTATTCATATAATAGTGACAATAATCGAAACATAGCTGAAATTAAGTTTTTTTGAAATCTTTTTATTTAACTGGGAAATATTTAATGTCTACAAAAAGTAGTTAAATCGTAGAATAAAATGGCAACGATTTATTTTTAATAATTTTATCAAATCATTTTTTGTTACAATTCCTTATGTTTTAATTGGCGATCTAACAATCGCTCTAAGACCTGTGGTTGCGTGCTGAAGTGATCCGAACCATCTTTGGCTCACGCTGACAGCAAGACGGGAGGCCATTTACCTAGCTAGTATCGGTCAACCGGTTTAAGCGAGTGCGTGTTATTGAGTGTGACATCCGCCGGAAACTCTCCAGAGAGCGGAGCTCCTTTGTTCGAAGTGAGAAGCTCAAGAGAGCGGAGGTGGGCTAGTGCGATAGCACGTGCTATACCCTGACATGATGTACATAGTCTGGCACCTCCTACAGTCATGTGTTTGGGCCATGTCAGCTGCCCCCATAGACGGGGGGATCCAGGGGCTTGGACACATGCCAGAATAAAGAAAAATGCTCATAATATGGGAACCACAAACGAACTCGGGGAAAACTCACAGGAGAACCTGGAAGTTGAAACATTAAGGGTGCCAACAACGCAAGACGGTGGATATCCAATCCACAAATCAAGCAGCAGGGAATGGCTACAAGCCCATGCCAGCTTGCATGAAAAGATAAGTGAAGTGAGAGATAGGACTAGGGAAATGACTAAAACCCTTGATAAGCAGAAGGGTGTGAACTCCAAGATTAAAGATGGATTACCCTTAATAGGATCAATGTTGATCGAAGCTGGCACGCTTCTTGACAAGATGGAGGATGTTGTGAAGAGGCAGCCTCTTCAACAACCTAGAGCGGACAATGCAAAGTCCTAAAAAGCGGCAAAGTCGAAAAAGAGGGTACGAGCATCACCCGACGGTGGCGGCGGTACCCCCGACAAAAAAGACAAGAAGGATGTAAGTGCTTCCTCGACAAGTAGGGACAGCGAGGGGAACGAACAGACTTCTCATGGACAGACACAATGGGAAGTAGCTATTGGCAGGAAGGCAAAATGAAACAGAAATACAAACAAAAGCAGACCCAACCAAAGAAGAGAGAAGAGAAGGTTCCACATCAGAAACGGATGCCATTCTGATAAAGCCGAAGAATAGCAACACCTATGCTGACATTTTGGGTCAGATAAAGACACATGTAAAGCCGGAAGAGCTAAACACAGAGGTCAAGTTCGTCCGTAAAACAAGACAAGGTGGCGTTCTAGCGGAGGTAGGTAAGAGCAACGACAAAATGAAGTCTTTGCAAAAAGCTATCTAAGACGCAATCGGACAAGTAGGCACGATTGAGAACAAGATCTCCAAGATAATACTAGAGATCAGGGACATTAATGAACTTACGATAAAGGAAGAGGTCAACAGTGCTCTTGCGGCCACGGCGGACTGTGGCAAAGAGGATGTTAAAATCCATCTGTTTGAGCCAAACACGAGAGAGCAGAAGATGGCTGTAGTTGAATTGGACCAGGCCAAGGCCGCCGCCCTGCTCAAAAAAGGAAAGATCCGCATCGGTTGGGTAAACTGCCGAGTGCGGGTGCGAGCGAGCGTTACGCAATGCTACCGTTGCCTTGGCTACGGGCACGTAAAAGGAAAATGCTAAGGCCCTGACAGGAGCACTAGCTGTTGGAAGTGTGCTGCGGGTGGACATAGAGCGGCGGCATGCAACGTGTCGACCCAACAGATAAAGTGTTTTCTTTGCAGAGACGCTAAGACGCCTGAGGACAGGATGATGCACACTCCAGGAACCGAAGCGTGCGAAGTCTTTCGGACGGCTCTAAACGCAAGCAAGACCCAAGATAATGGTCAGGATACTCCAAGGAAACCTGCACAGAAGTAGGCTTGCACATGACCTGCTAATCCAACACGTTAGGGAGTAAAAAGTGGACGTCCTGACGTACTGATCAGCGAACAATACAAAAACCTACACTCACCCTTTTGGGTGTCAAACGACAAAAAAACCGCTGCCGTTTGGGTGCCCGGGCGCGGCACAATGGGCCAGAAAATAAAAAAAGTGATCATGGGCTGTCTTCACTCGAAGGAATGCTTGAAAAACAATTCAAGGGTAGGAAAATCTTCGTCAGAATGCCTAGTTTCCGAATCCGTTTCCCCCGAAACCCGCGGATGTCTATATTTTTTGTCCCACCTCAAAACCTGACATCATTTTTAGAATGTCCTTTTTCGATTTTACCGATAATAAGTTAGATCGTTGTATTTAACATTTTTAACCATAATAAATGAGATGTGGGCACAGTATTTACTAGCGTGCACTATATATAACAAAAATATATATATGTATATATAGGTCGTTCATGGTCAAATCAAAGATCAAAAATTTGTTGCTTCTTCAATCTACGGTAAATATGTTCCAGAAACAGTTTCCAGTGCACCTGAATTTTTTCAGATTTTTAAATTACTTTTTACCAAAATGGTAGGGAGCCAAAGATGTCAATTTTGGGAATAATTGGGTTTTCAGCACTAATTAATTAATTCATAGCTCTTCAGGGAAGCATTTTTCACTATAAACATAAATATACTTTTTTTGTAAAATTTTCTGAATTTTTTAATAAAAGTAACCTTAAAGCCATATATATATATATGTGTGTGTGTGTGTGTTGAGGCTACCTTATTTTCATTTTAAACCTTAAAATATGAAAACATAAATGTTTGATCCGGACTCCGACAACCTCAATACAGTATCCGGATAGTTTTAGTTAAAAATGCATCCCTTATGAGCTACAAATCATTGAAAATAGGTAAAAAAATGCGAAAATTGCTTGAAACCTAAACTTTAACCTGCCAGAACCCGAAGCCAAATGAAGGGATCGCGCTAAAATTTTTTTGGGAGTCAGGTACAACATATAGAACATGTATATACAGTTTAGGCAAAAATAAAAATTTTAATATCTTCGATTTTACAGAGAATCACCCATATAATATATATATATGGCTCGCAGTGGAAAAAAGTAAGACTTGTACTGATTGAAAAACCGAAAAAAGAAGCGGATACGGACACTTTCTATAGGCTACTGAGTCTTTCAGACACAATGGGAAAGACGGGAGAAGCTCTGATTAAACCGCAAATACTAAGGGCCGTACGAGAAGCGGAAGACCTTTCCGATAAAAAGTATGGCTTTAGAAAAGGGCGATCCACCATAGGGGCCGTTTGAGAGGTAACAGACACGGTAAAGAAAGTAGATGAAGTTAGACACGCGACGAGAGACATTGTCATTCTAGTTACGTTAGACGTAAATAACGCGTTCAACTCGGCAAGATGGACCGACATACTTGCTGCCTTAGAATCATTCGGTATGACGCGATACATTATGCGTCTTACGGAAGATTCTTTGAGGAACAAGGTTATTAAGTATAAAACGAAAGAAGGGCATAGAAGATGACCTATAACTGCAGGAGTAGCGGAGGGTTTGATTGTGGGTCCAGATTTCTGGGATATCTTGTACGACGGGCTTCTAAAACTCTAAATGCCGGGGGACATGATGCTCGTTAGATACGCAGACGATGTGGCCGCGGTTATAACAGCACGGAATGTGGGCATTGCACAAGCGAAGTTAAACGCGATCATGAGCAGAGTGCTGTGGTGGATGGCAAACCACGGATTGATTTTAGCGCTTGATAAGACCGAAATTGTCCTATTGACAGGAAAGCGGATACCGACCATCATACTTATGAAGGTAGGCGGCGAGACTATAACGACGAAATTACAAACGACATCAGCCAAGTATTTAGAAATTAATCTAAACACAACGCTGAACTACGGGGAACATCTAGATCGCGTCTGTAAAAAAGCCACGACTAGGATAGTGCAACTTAGCCGACTCATGGCTAACGTCCGTAGGCCTAGGCCAACAGTTAGGCGGCTACTCATGGCGACCACTAACTCTATCCGGTTATATGGAGCAAAGGTATGGGCCGACGCGATGACTATGAGTATGTATCGGAAAAAGATTATAATGGTACAGCGAAGGGGGGCCCTTAGAATAGCATGCTCCTACCGGACGGTCGCGGCTAAGGCATTAATGGTAATCGCGGGGGTAATCCTCGTGGATCTTCTTGCGATCGAACGCAAGCGGATCTGCGGGGCTCGCTTAGCGTCGAGTAGCATCTCGATTGTCGTGAAAGAAAGAGAAATAGCAGGCTAGATGGACTAGGACCCTTATATAAGATGTAGGTCCGTGGGTAGACAGCAAATGGTGGAAGGTCAACTTTTACCTTACCCAGTTTTTCTCCTGTCACGGATACTTTAGGAGCTACCTTTTCGCGATGAACAGGATGGCAACACCGGGGTGTAAGTACTGCAGTGACGAACGGGACGACGTGAGACACGCGTTTTTTGACTGCCCCCACTGGGCTGAAAAGCGTAGAGTACTGGAGCTGACGATAGGGGCGTTCACGCCCGAGACTGTAGTCGAAACGATGCTTGGCAGCAAGCAGAATTGGGGCGAGATAATGGCGTACGTGGATACGGTTCTCCGCGCGAAAAACAATGACGGTTGTTTACAAGACTAGTTGACAGCTAGCATAGCTTGAGACAGACGACCCCCCGAAAGAATGCGAAAGCGGATACCGGGGGGGGTTTTCACGGTCCTATAAGAGGTGGAGTTTTAGTTGCTATGCCTGGCGATAGTCACGCGACAGGAGAGTCCCACACACGGGGAGTCTTGCACGACTCCTGACATGGTGCATCAAGCATTTCTCCAAACACTCCGGATAAACAAGAAAAAAAATTGTATTAACTTAGATTCAAGTGAAAAGTTATATTTTCTAAAATAATATATCCCCATACGTGTACCCAAAAGATGAAATACAATTACTTGACTGTCATATTCTCATAATTTCACTACTTTTGTAAAGAACTTTTACTCGCTAACATTTTACCTTTTAGAAAGGTATTTTATGGAATTTTTATATTTGATTTAAATATGCGCTTGCTATTATCATTATACATTTTATCATATAACATAGTCATTGTTCTAGTTATATAGTTGATATCCGTTAACCAACAAAATAAACTGACTATAAAATGACTATAAAATAAAAAAAAATTCAAGATTACCTTGAAATAATATGTTCATACCATCTCTCAAACCACAATGCAGCAAAATTTGCAACCTCCTATCCACCGTACATGTGTAACGTCGCCGCCTTTTCCGAAAATTAATATTTTTCACTGAAAATAATATCAAATGCTCGACAGACGAAACGATAAGCTGTGTATACATTAGATTGTATATGCACGCGCATCCTGTTTGCCTACGAAAAAAAAGTAATCTCTCCGCGATATACCGACAAGTTTCTGGGTTTTCGGCTTTTCCGTTCCCAGAGACCTTTTTCTTAGTAAACATGATAATAAACGAAGTAGAATCTCGAGTGTCGCTGGTTTCCTTCGAAGACGCGCATCTCAAATTGTCACTGAGTTTATTTTTCCGTAATGTTATCTGTTTACAGTCGCGCACGTGCACTGAAAATCTGTACTTTTCCCTCTTGTCCCCTCATGTAAATCTTGAAACCACTCTACCTCCTCCTGTTATATAACCGAAAATAGATTTTTCCACTGCATATCTTTCTTATTTTACAAACAAATAGTTGCCTAATTATTAAGAAATATTATAAACATTTTATAATAAGTTAATCAATATTTTTTCTTAGATTTTAATTTGCATTTATAGATACTTTAAGACTGCGCACTTGTATGGCAAATCGAGTAAAAACAAAATTTACAATAACTATTAGTTAACAATAAAATTTAGATTTCCCATAAAAAAAAATATATCACTATTCCATATAGAATCGTCAACAAATATCAGAACATCAAGTGCGATAAAAAAATTATAATTATTTAGTTAAATAAAAAAATAATGTTAAGTATTAGTTTACTCATATATACATATAGTTACACCGGAAAAATTTATTAAACCTATACTACAAAAGCAACAAAACAATAATAAAAGATTATTAATTGTCAAATATACAGTTAGTTATAGATAAATAATACAAAAAGTTAAATACAGGAAAACCAACACACCGAAATTCATCCGAACGCTACAACAATTTAGTAGTTATTATGATTATTATTATTATTATATATTAACTTAAACGCAACTATTTGTTATAATTCATTATTGTAAACTATTTCTAAGTTAGAAAATAGGTTGCGTATAACGGACTGAGCATTGCAATAGATTTTTACCCGTGTTCATTAACGATTATTCAACAATTCATTTTGTACAAAGAAGGGGAGGTGCGGGTAAAACGGCGCATAGTTGAACACGATTTTCTCGTAAAAATGATCTATACTACATAAACATTTATAATACGGAATATTATGACTAATATTCATACAAGATTGTTTAAACAGTATTTTCTAAAGAGCAATTATTAAACAAATAATCTAATTACAATATTTGCAATTCTTATTTAAAATTTATACTTGAAAATAAGAATTCCAGCGAATCCAGATAATAGTCAAAAATCTTTACTAATAATAATAAAAATAATCCATGAATACTATATTTTAAACAATCTTTTATAAATATTCATTTTTGCATCTGTAAATGGCACAAGCGTCGCCATATGTCTCGGGGACAGAGAATCTATTTTGGTCTCTCCCCCGGAAAATTTGGTTAGAGTAGGGGGTCTCCAGACCCAAGCGTAGGCGGAGCCCTCGAGGAAACTCTCTCCCTATTGGAAAATCCTCCGAAAATCTCTCAAAGAGGGAAATAGAGGGATGGGCCTAAGGTTACGAGTATCCTCAAGTTGCAACTCAAAATCACTCCGGTCCCGGCTCCCGCCCGGTAAACAAACTATTCGCGCTTAGTCCGCATTTTTACATTACGCGCTTAGTCCGCACTTGAAACTTTTACAAAATTTTACGCGCTTAGTCCGCATTTTTATTCATTATTCAATTACGACTTCGGTCCCGGCTCTCAGTTAGTTCGGAAGCAACAAACGCGCTTAGTCCGCATCTACATATTTTTTATTTACGCGCTTAGTCCGCATCTACATATTTTTTATTTACGCTCTTAGTCCGCAATTTTATAACTTACAAATTTTACTGCGCTCAGTCCGCACCTTGAATTTATATAAGTTTGTACGCGCACCGTTCGCTCATTTATTTCTATAATATATACCTCTAACATTTGAACTACGGGTTTCTTTTATTACTAAAAATCCGACACCTTATTCGTATCAAAGAAAAATTTCATTCCTACTTTTACTCGAGAAAGTTCGACGAGTGCAAGACTCACAGCCCAAGCAGCGGGTCAACAACAACATAAAAAAGTAAGTAAAGATTATTTCATTTATTTTACTCTGTACTATCTTTTCCTTGTAACCATCACTGTGTGGTTTGGAGTCATTTCTTTTTCGCTACGAAGTAGAGTCAAGTGCCGGTTGACTATAAAGTTCTTATATATAGTGTCGCTAAATCTAAAAGGTTTTGAATAAGGTATTTGTAATTCAAACTGCCGATCAGGATATCCATCCTGTTAATCACAGTATTTGAATACACAATACCAAAATCGCGAATTTTTCTCCTTTTTTATAAAATTATACTAACTTTCCAAGTGACTGTTCAGGATTTGTGCCTGTTTAGCAGTCGCTCCAAAATTAGTCAAATTTCTAAAACAAAATCATCCATTAAGATCCCTTGTTTAGATTTGTTTGCATAATTTTTTATAAAAATAAATTTAGCACTCTATCCGCTCCAAAAACTACTCCCGAATCACACCATACGCGACAGCTCATCCCTACCTATTTGCGGAAACGCAAGGGTAAAAAGGAGCAACACCCTTCTTGGAAGTTTTCTACCGAGAATGTTTCCAAGATTAAAACGAACCGATTTGGTTCGAAAGGACTGAAGCCGACGTGACAAATTTGGAGGCCCCGGGGGGGTGTTCATGAAGCAATATTGAAAAACATATTGTTTCAGTGGCACCCACGTCGCGTAGGAAAATCGGGATAGCTGTAACTAGTGCTTTACGCACTACCGCGGTGACATTCGCGCCGCGTTCGAAAAAGGAATATTCCAAAATATAGATTGCACAGGGTTACGTTTCTAATAAACTCATTCGATATTATACATTTTTATTATACGCGACAACTCACTAATACTTAAAAATACGAACAACATTAGCTGCATCTGAATAATTAATCAAAGGAAATTCTTTCAACAAATTATAATGTGATGATATCTTGTTAAACTAATAAATAGATATTGATGAGGTTAGAATAATACCTGTACAAAGTTTATCTAATATGCATGCAGTGTTACGTGACAACTTTCCCGATCTCGCATTTGAAATAATAATTTCAAAAGTAAGATCGAGAAAGTTCCACACGTAAAAAGGTACAGCGAGACTCAAGACCACAAAAGTATCAAGTGGGTAAGAATCTCGCTGACCTAAACAACTTCCCCACCAACGGCTAGAAGCGCACGTGCGGAGCTACGTTGCAGTTTCGGCGCGCAACTAATTGCCAGGTCCCGTAAGGCCTAATGAGTGCAACAAGCGTCGACAATGTAACGCGGCAAAGGGGAAGTAAGCTGGCGACAGCGTGGGAGGACCGGAACCTCTTCCGAGCGCTCTCGAACCACGCTGCTCTCCACTCCGTGATCGGGCGCAGAAGCCGGCGGACTTATAGATTCCATTTAAGAGTTCATTCAGATTTCTATCGTTTAGTTCATTTTTAGATTTCTTTGTTATACGTGAGAGTGTATATTCCCATTTCATTTGAGAATTTATTGCAAGAATTGTAAGAAATTTACTTTGAAGAAAAAAATATATATATAATACTTGGACCATACATCTTGTGTATACGAATTTCATCCCGAATCATACAGTCCAAAAACTCCTATATATACATATATCGAAAGAGAATACTTTTTACAAGGAAGAGAAAATATCTAGTAGTCCGATCAACTAATAGACACAAGGTAAGATTTCACATTATTACAATTGGCCCGCAAGTAAAGATCAGGGAGTACGTTTGTTGGCAGTGAACGAATCCTGACCAGATTCTCCCTGGACACCTGTACAGTGTGTCAGATAGGTAGACTCACACACAAAAAGGAGAAACTCTTCAAGTTTCTACCTAACAAAATTGGAGGTCCCACAGAGATTTTGCCTATCTCAAAACAAACTTACTTCACTTTTCTCTTAAATCACAATATATTAATATTAGAGTGAATATAGTGTCCGCGTCTCTAAAACAAAAAATTGAGAATTAGTAAATCGTGAAATTAAGTAAAATAAAATAAATCGTGAAAGCAAATCGTGAAAAATTACGCGAGTGAATTTGGTCCATTAAGAAGATAAATTAATATATAATCAGTGTTGTGTCTGCGCAATGAAATATTTCATAAGAAACAAAGTACGCGTTATACTTGCGAGAAAGACGAGGGTCAAATTTTAACCACGCGCAGCATAGCTGAAAGCGTCGCTTGGGAGCTTGGCGTTGCATCATCAGAGCCTTTGTGCCGGTCCAACGCGCGTGGGTAGTTAAGGGGGCGGCCATCTTGCGAGCTTCGGTTTTCCCAAATTCGAAATCAATCGTTGCTTTGTTCAGGTTCGTTCAGCCTGTGAAGGATTATCGAGGATATAAATTTCAAAAGGAGAAATTTTCAAATCTCCAAAAATTGGCTGAAAATAAAATTATCTTAGCTAAAAACATTCTAATTGTTAAAAATTTCGACAACATTTTTCACAATTTTCTAAAAGGAACAAATTATTATGTGTAAACAGACCCCAAACAATAATAATTAAAACATTTATCAGTCTAATATAAAATAATACTTCATGAATATATAAAATTTACATAATGCAGCCGACAACAAGTTGGTAAAGCTGTGTTAAATTTAGAGGAAAGGGCCCGTTAGTTTTCACGTAAAGGGAAAGAAAACATAAGTGAACATACTTCAATCTAGTCGAATCAAAGCGTCCTTATTACGCAGGTGTCCTGGTGCTGAAATTCGATTTTCACAGCAGAAGTGAAAGTTGATTGTTCAGGACCAGGAACATTCATCCCATTCTATAAAAAGAAAATCAAAATTGGTATCAGAGATTATTAAGAAAGAAAGAGTGCGACTGACAACAAATTGTTAAAGTCACACTCATTGTTTGAAGTAGTGAAAAAAGATAGAATATTAAAACACACTTTGAAGTACTCGTGCGAGTCTCTTCTATTACACAACTGTACGCTAAACAATCAAGTTAAAATAATTAGATATGCATAGCACGTGAATATTTTGCAGTGAGTAATGTTAATTTGAAAAATTTGAAATTTTGAAAACAAAGTCAAAGTAGAAGCACGTACATGAAAAGAGATACTCATCCAGTTTATTCGGGCTTGCCACATTGTTGACGTTGACCGTGGAAGTTTGAACCAGAAAATTTAGTTTGGCCCCGTGAACAACATTCATCGCACAATTTCCTTCGACCCTAGAAGAAACAAATAAGTTGTAAATACATTAAATAATCATTTTAGTACACAATTGTATCACAATTAAAAAGTAAAGTCAACATTGCACGCTAAAGAGCAACTTTAAAAGAAATTTTCATCATATGGCTTAATAATCGACTCAGAAAAAGAAGTTTTACACTGATATGCTTAATGAATCGTTTTTTTACGTATGTTTTATTTTATTGTCAATACACTTTAATGTCAAGGTCAGAAGATTGACAATTTTAATAGTTTCAAACGAAAACTTGCAAATGAACAAAAATTTAGGATAAAAAGCACTGTACATGTTAAAGTCAACCCGCATAATTCATTCAAGCAATATAGAAGGCAGAAATTATAACATTTAAGAGAATAAGGTGTGTAACAATAATGAAAAATCTATACTTGCGTGCATTTACTTGAGTCGCCACATGTGAAAGAGGTCGTCGAAGATCTTGAAGTGCCTTAGAATAAATAAAAGAGTTCATTTAACACAAAGCAACGAGTCCTAATGTCATATGAATTATTTAATTTAGATATTTTGTCAGGAAAACTTATCTAATTAGCAAGCAGAAACAGGTTGTACTGCTTGGGGTAGAGAGTCCTGGGCCCACACTCATATTTTCCTGTTTTCACTAATAAACACTGTCCAAAAATCACCGACACAGGTAGAGAACACACTCGCGGACCAACAGATTACACGTGCGCACTATTTTCACCACGATTTAATAACAATAATCGAAAGGGAAAGTACGCGACGCGGGTGAGGTTAGCCATTGCAGCATAGCAGCCGACGGCGCGTGTTTGTTCAGAGCGAACGCGGGCGCAGTTGGATGCGTGCGATCGTGGTCACTAGGCGCGGCTAGGGACTTTACAGCGGTGCGAGACTAGGCGCGCGCAACTGACGCGGTCGAGTCGAGATAGAGTCCAGAAGCAGAAAGAACGCGCGGCAGCCAATTTGAGGGGGCGCGGAATTCAATTGGTGAATACGAAGGATTAGCATTTTAAGGGTTTTATAACAATAATAATTATTATTAATTGACATAGATTTAAAATCACGTTAATTTAACCTTCTTTTTGCATAAACAGATAAATACATTTTTTTTTTTACTTTGGTTATTTCATTAAGGGAATTTTACGTTTTAGGAAGTAATAATTGTTGGTTTAGGGTTTTGTTAATTAATCATTAAGTGAACAAATAAATTCTTTATCTTCATAAATTTAAAACAATATTAAAATTTTTTATTTTAAGAACAATGCTTCACTTTTAATTCAGTTTTTTTTATTGATTATAATTTCGTTCTTTTCCATCAAATGCTTTTGTGCTTAATTAAATTGAATGAAATCAAGGGACAGCTTTTACGAAATTTATGTAGAGATTTTGAAACTTTGTTAAATTATTAAATTCTTGTTAGCCTTAATATCACGTGCCGAAATTCAATTATTTTATTTAATTTGACTAATCAAGTTTAACAATTATTTTCAAATAAATAATTAAATTTCATTAATAATTTTTAGAATTTTAAGAATTTTAATTGCAAACTAGGTTAATTAATAACATTTAAGTCCTGGATACTAGTTTTTTTTTTTTGGGTTTTGGGAATTTAATTATTAAAACACACTTATTTAATTTCCATTTAGAATATAAGAAGCAAGCGAAGTTTATAACAATTAAAAAAAAAAATTGGTTTTTAGTCACTTATTGGAACTTTTATTCCAAGTTGCGTGGATTATTATTATTATAATTATATTTG
>JAZHPH010000161.1:25634-61649 GCA_037356405.1 Nasonia oneida
TGGCTTGAATACACACTTGGTGTGTTTGATTGGTGGGATTTTGATTAGAGAAACGCCTTTGACGAGACTTCTGTTGGTCCTAAATGTTTTGTTTTTATGTTCGGGTGGGTGGTTGTAGAGATTATCGAATCATTCTGTTGCTTTGGTATTATTTATGGGTATTAGACATGTGTTTTAATTAATATTCCACTTACTTTTGTTGTTGTGGTCCGTGGTCTTACATTGGGTGCCTTACATGCTAAATTGTTAGTACTTTTCGATTTCCTGCGCTAACTAATTGTCTTATGTTTAGATACTTCATTTTGTTAGTTTATAATGTCATATTTTATGTTATATTTATTTGAATACATGAGGGTTGCAATCAAAAACTTAATGTAGTATAAAAATATAAAAATATGTTATTTATTTCTTTGGGTCCCCCTATTTTTGGTCCCATTTTACGATAAAATATAATGTAAATTTTTATAGAAGATTGAGGAAAGAGAGAAAAAAAGAAAAAAGATGTATTGTGACAGTTGCGCATAACTATAAAGACTCATTTTGTCGTTTTCTTCTTCTTTGACTTGGTCTTGATTTTCCTCGAACCATAGTGTTGATTGTGGTCCATTGACTGTGCCGAGGTTTTGGTCCATTGTTGTTGTTGGGTTTGTTTCGCCATGTCCTTGTGATAGCTCTTCCAGGTCTATCTCTTCTATTATTATTACGTCAGGTGATGCGGATTCTTCTCTGTTCGTTGCTTGTTGATGGTCGTTTTGCGTGGACCTCTCTTCTTCTATGGGTTTTTTTGGAATCCCTTTGCATTCTCTTGCATGGGTGTCTATGTGGATAACTGGGGGCTGACACATTTAACACAAGGTGTGTGCTGCGACACAATCGCGGCAAATTTTGGGCACAGATCTGGTGCAGCAGTAATTTTAGAGTAATTTGACAACAATTTAAGCAATGTTTGACAGAGATTTGTTATATTTCACGTGCCGTCATCATTTGCTCGAAATTTTATTAGCTTCGAAATTTTAATAGATCGAATGTACCAATTATCCAAAGATTTTAAAAGGAATGGTCTACTATTGAATCGTAAAACTGTGAAAACGAACTGGGTAAATTCGTACCATTATTACGAAATAAAATCCCTCAAATAATCAGTTTCATAAAAGAATACATACAAAAGCAACAACCTAGAAATGACTACAAAGAGAGTTAAGTTAGAGTTAAGCTTATTATTTTTGGGCATTCTGGATTATGTACAGATTCGTAAGCCGGGAGCATGCCAATCACGCTCGTTGGATGGCAAAAGCCATATACTCTCTAAAAATATTTTTACTGAGAAAGGTATTTAAATTAAAAAAGCACGAATAAAACAATTTTTACAGCATATGCAAATTTGTTGTTTTTGTGTATATCGAACCATGGTTTACATCACCTTTGGCAGTTGCAGCACCCAATAATGATCTGAGATTATTGAAAAATTAATTGAGTATGAGCCAATCGATGCTAATATTTCAAAAGGTGCTCGAAATAAACTTGAAAACCATCTATGGTATTAATCTCCTGAAGTATGTGCTCTTTCATTTATCGATGAAAGAGTACCACTTAGCGTAAAACTAAATATGGTTGAAGCATTGCAAGCTAAGCACATTGAAAATGACATTAATACTCTGAAAAAATTTAATGTTTATGCAATTGGCATGAAGGAATTGCTGAACAAAGAACTTGATTATTTTATAAATAGCCAAAGTTCTCATTTCTTTGAGAGGTTTGGGTTAAGCATAGCATTTTTAGCTTAAGGAGGTTCTACCGATACACAAGTAGTCAAAACAGTGTATGTCACAGCTTGTGCTTGACTAGCGTACCGTCATTCGTAGATCTGGAAACGCCGCACGCCGCGCATCATTTTTTACTATAGTTTGCCTGTTTGCTTTGTAGTTTATGTATAGAACATTGAACACAAGTATGAAAAAATGAGCGCAAAGCAACAAAGGTTTTATTGGAAAGGTAAATTAGTGTCGGCTAAAGTTTATAAAAAGCGGTGTGAACAGATACGAATAGGACAAAACATTCAAAAGATATTCAAAGGAAAAAGTGGAGCAGATAACCTGAAAAATGACTCCAATTGCAAAGTCGTCAATCCTATTGAAGGCCGCAGGATAATTTACATGCAAACACTTGCAGAGCAACTAATCTGCAAGAAATGTGATTCCATTTTATCTCTAATAGACAGTTATGAAGAGAAGAGAGTTGAATTGGCTTCGATATTCTATGTAAAATGTTGTACTTGTGCTGTAATTTCAAGCGTGTGCACTGATAAACAACATGATGCAGCCGGACAAAACATACACTTCGATACGAACACAAAAGCCCTTGTAGGCATGTACATGTGTTTTGATTATATATTTGTATATTAATCCATTAAAAAATACATAGTTTTCATGTATCATATCTTTATTTAGGTACTCTAAATGGAGGAATGGGCAATACCCATTTGAATAATTTCCTGTGTTCTTTCAACATACCAGAATTTAATTGGAAAACCTTCAAAACCCATGAGAAAGAAGTTGGATCTATTATGGAGAAAATGGCTCAAGAAAGTTGTAAGAGTGCAGCTGCTGAAGAAAGAAAATTAACAATCAAGAATGTTGGTACAATACAACGCTTCTTGTAAGTGCGAATGAGTTGTTAGTTGCAATTATAAGTGACAAATAAGTGAATCTAAAAGTGTGATATACTTGACATTTTTTTGGAGCGAATAGTGATTTTTATGTTGCAATTGTATATATAATCAATAGATAATCAAATATTAATACATGTGAATGAGAAATGGCTTTGAGTGTCTGAAGTGTAATGAAGTATAAATGAGCATTTTTGAAAGTTGAACACTAAATGAAAATATTTTTGTACAAATTTTTTTATGCGAATCAACTGTGGAGGTGTATTGATTTTTTAAAAATCATGTTACTGTTAAATCTGAAATTATTATTGTTTTCAGCGAAACAACTATGCGACAATGTATTGAATTTATTATTCTTCTCATTCACAATGTAATTAATATAAGAATATATCATTTGATTTCTTATCTGTTTTAATAATTTAACGATGACTCGTTATATCATGAGCAAGTTAGATTCATAATATTAGCACCATAATTGTAAATTTATAATCAACATGGATGAATCAATTTAATAAAATGATTTTACAATTATGTTAATTTTATACATTCAGGCCATTACACTTGCAAAACTCCTTCATATTTCCAGACCTTCCCATATCCTCTGAATGTATTTCTGTTGGTGCAGAACAAAGAGTACGTATAGCTGCATCGATGGACATGGGTTGGTCCAAGAGGTACCGGTAGATCCTATAACAGTTTCTCTGGCTCAGCTTCTCTTATAGGATTATTTTCTAAGAAGGTTATATCTTATGTAACCCTCAATAGAAAATGCAAAATGTGCGACAAAGGACATGATGTTAAAGATCGTGATTGTCGTTGCAACTTCAGTGGCACAGCTAAGCCACATGCTGCTGTAGAGCTCACCAAGAATAATCCTATTCTGACTGAATGCAACATTGATGTTGGTATCGTTATTGCAGACAACGATAGCAGCTCTATTGCTGCTTTGAAAAATGCTCATGATTTTGAGATTGTAAAGCAAGCTGACAAAAATCACACTAGTAAAGGTGTTGTTAGTGCTTTATACAAACTGCAAAAGAGCCACAAACAACTGAAAACACCAGCAATTCAGTATTTTCAAAAGTGCTTCAATTATTGTATTTCTCAAAATGTTGGTGATAGCGATGCTGTAGCTAAAGCGATAAAGAACATTCCTTATCATGCATTCAACAATCATGAGAATTGTGGATCATGGTGCTCGTACTCAGATAATCCGGAGCAGTACAAACACGCAAATATTGGTGATGGATTCACAGGTCCCACATTGTTTAAAGCACTAGAAAAATTATTTGATGAACTGGCAGCTAATGCAGACAAATATTCAGGAGGAGCATCCAGCAATCCAAATGAAAGTCTTAACACTGTGATAGTTAGTAAAGCACCTAAGTCAAGAATGTATGGTATGTCTGCTTCTAGTGATTACCGAGTAGCTTGTGCTATAAATAAAAAGAATGATGGTGAATTATTTCTTGTCAAGATAGCTGAGAAATTGAATGTATCTCCAGGCAAGCATACGTACAAGCATGGCAGTAACGCAGACCTCAAAAGTGAGAAAAGTTACGCTAAATCACAAACAACAGCATTTAAAAGGAGACGCTTATTTTTGAAGCAACAGAAAGATCTTCTCAAAAAGAAAAAAGAACCGTTGGAAGGAACAACGTATGAATCTGACTCACAGCTTATTAAAACTGTTGATGCCTGTTTACCGTTAGCCAACATTCAAGACGGAGAACTAGTTATTGTCTTTTTTGATTTCGAGACCGGTGGTTTCCAAAAAAACTGCAGATATTTTACAAATAGCTGCTGAATGTCAGGATATTGAATATTCTGTATATATTCAACCTACACAAATAATGAATGAACATGCTAGTGCTGTTAACGGGCTAAGTTATGTCAATGAAAACTTGAAATTGAATGAGCAAATAGTTATAACTCTTACATTGGCCGAAGCTATGTTGTCATTTTACCAATTTTTATACGATCTACAAAAGAAGTGTATCTTAGTTGCTCACAATTGCAAGTTCGACTGTCCAAGACTGATGTTAGCTATAAAAAAATTTTATATGACCAGTTATTTTCAATCTGTGATTGAAGGATTTTCTGATACGTTACCAATACTTAGAAAGTATAATACAGAAAAGGGTACAGGGAAAAACAAACTTGAAAATCTTGCTCGCACATTAGGAATAAGTAGCAATGAAGCACACAATGACATTGCTGATGTGAGAATGCTAAAAGAAGTTGTGTTCAAATGTAATATTTCTGATGAGAAACTTAAAGAGTGTTCTATAAATTGGACCTCAATTGTAGAGCAAGAGACTGCTAATAATAAGTTGCCCCATGAATTAAAGAAATTACAAGCCCTGAACAAATGTACATCCCTTAATATTAGGAAAAAAATTATTAATGCTGGTATTACGTATGATATGATTATAACTGCTTACAACGATAACAAATTGATTTCCATATCAAAGTTACAAAAAATAAATTAGTATTAAAGAAGTTATGTGATTTCTTAGAAACACTGCCAAAGTAATAGAAATTTAATATTTAAATATATTTGATATATGATGTTGACTAAACAGAATATTTTATTATGAAGTATTGTATGTAAATACTTAATAAGTCCAAGGTTGTACCTGTTATGATAAGAAAAAAATAAAACAATTTCTCAGTTATAAGCTTGTTTTTATTAACCCAAAAGAATCTCACAAATATTAAAAATACCTTGAATCTATTACTAATTTATATGCGATTCCTAACCTCACTGTGCACATATAGTAGAAAGAGTAACAGCAGTCGACGTACAAGAGAGAGAGGAGAGGCTAGGTCGATTGAGTGCGACGTTGCCAAATGTCCACCCGAGAAAATATAACGTTGTTTTTTCTATGATTATTAATTTTTTGTGACTCTTATAACCCATCATCGATCATTTTTAAAGTAGCAATCTATTTTTGATTTATTTTTTAATCTCTACAAATTTTTTCAAAAGAATCTCAATTTTAGTTCCTATTATATCACGGAAATGAAATGACTCCCCATAAGACTCAATGTTAAAACTATAAACATTAAAATATTTTTTTCTCATTTCAGAGCCCATGAAACCACGCAAAAATTTGACTATAGCATTATTAGGCTATTATTTATAACCCTGTAAATTTGTGTCCAATTCTGAATTTTAGATCTATTACCGGTAGAACCTCCTTAAGACTGCAGTACGTGAAGTATAAATAAATCTTTTATTGAAAGCCAAAAAAAGTTGTTTATATTGGAGTAAGCAATGTGTGCGCTAAGAGAGATGTGCACTTAACTCAAGGGTACATCATTTTTTAACAAACGATGAAGTTAAAAAAAATTATTTAATCTAAGTTGTTGAAGAATTCAGAGAAGTATTCCCTGATGCGAACAAGAAGACAATAATTAAAGAACTGAAAGCAAGAAATTAAATCTTATTATTCTGTATATTCTGTGAAAATCAATGTTTAATTGTATACAATAAATTTCATTGACAAAACACTAAAACGACGTTTAATTTGCATAAATCTTGGAATAAAAAATTTACGAACAGCAAGACCATTGCAGCATTTCATTGTTTTTCTTTTCCGAGATCCGAGTAAATTCTAAGAAAATTTATATTAATAATTTCTTTTAACTTAGTTGTATGTTCGAACAGATTTATAATAATTATATATCAATTTAAAAAAAAATACTTGCCTTCATTATTAGAACATGTCGAGAGTAGTCAATAAAGAGTAAAAAAATGAAATTTCGTTTATTTTGTCACCTAGAATTATGCACGATGCATTTCTGCTCATCAATATGGTACTGACAATATTCATTAATTGTAATGTGTAGAATTGAGATTTTAAGATTTTACACTGTTGAAATAAAATATATAACTAAGTACTTATAGTACAAAATTTATGGAAAATTGTTCTAGAACATGAAAAACTTTTTTATTCACGACTGAAATATAATAGCCACTTTATTCTCTAAAAAGCGGGACTAAAGTAGCATTTTATTTTCTCATATTGCTTCCTCCTAGAGGAAGCTTTGTAGAAGTAAAATTTTGAGTTTCTCTAAAACTTCTAGAAAATACTTTTTGGTCTGTTAGAAGTTAAGTGTTTTTAGAAAATGTCCGTATGAATGTGTGTATACCGTAATATTTCTGGAACTACTTCGTCAATATCAATAAAATTTATTATATGTAATAAAACAGTTATTTTTTATTTTCTTAACTATATATTTGTTTATGCCAATTTTTTGATTTTTGAAATACACTATTTTGCATTTTATTCAATCATCCCATTATTACAAACAATTCAGCATTAAGCATTTGAAAGAGAATCAAATTACCTCCTTTTCCTCGTTTGGTACTTGGGATCGACTGCTTTGTTTAGCAGATAAAATGAAAAAGGTGATTTTTTTTTAATTCATATCTCTGAAACTAAATATCATAACCTCACGAAACAAATTATGTCGATGGGTTACGTGTCAAACTATATCCCTTTAAAATTTCAAGTGATTGGACCACTTATTTTTTCAGTAATAAATCTGAAAACTGAAAAAAATAAGTTTTTTTTTTGTGTCTTGATTATGGACGCAAAAAGGCCTTATTGCACATGAAATTTCGGGAAAAAGTAAATATTTTATGTATTTTGGCTAAGTTCATTGCACAGCTTTCAATTCCCTATGGTTCGAAAAATATCAAGGTTTCATTTTTTTTTAAATGTCTTGATTCCTTATATCTCTAAAACAATGTAGTCAAATGCTTCAAAATTTCAATTGGTGATCCACCATAAAAAAGCTATTTGCTGCTAAAATTTTAAACGAGTTTGTCAAGCGGTTTTCAACTATAGATCTGAAATGTAAAAATCGTTTTCTCGAAAATTGCGCGAGCGACCTATCTAATGAATAGCCTGTTGTCTTGATGGTTAGGTTGGTTAGGAACACATGTAAACATGCGTGAATTACTGTGAAAATAAATTGACGACAGTGTTCGTATTTTCTAATAAAAAAGCGGAGGGGTCAAAAACCGCCTCATACATTAGCAAGCAGATATATAGATATATTGAAACAATATTTTAGTTATTGAACCTATAAATTTAGTTGGAGGAAGCTACGTGCCAATGAATTGTCAGCGGTTTTTTCCCCGCAAAGAACTTTATTTCCGCAAAATGCGTTTACAAGCCGCAGACGAGTACCGATTTCAATCCTTTTTAGTAAATTTTTTGAGTATTACATATTCAACGTAGTAAAAATAAAATATAAGCATTTTTAGCACCTTTCGACCACAACTTTTTGGTAACATTTTTATCACTAACATGAAATCACTGATTGTTCTGATATACACCACCCTCGAATTATTTTTACACCTAGACACCAAAAACCACGGAGCGCACCACCTAGACGTCGTCATCGGCCACCCTGCACACCTAGACACCGCCCTTGAATGATTTTTACACCAAGACACCGAAAACAACCTAAATCTTGTCATCGGCTACCCTAGCAAGCTAGTTACTGTTACTGCTCCGGAACGCAGAGCATACACCGGCAACCTCTTAATTCTAAATATCGTAATATAATATTTTGTATGAGAAAGCAATTCCCATGTGTATATAGCTTTGCGGCCAACTTCACGGTCCTAACACTTTTTGCGGCTAACTTAACGGTCCTTTCACATTTCGGGCTGAAGAAGAAAAACGTGATTTTAGCATTTTTGGATTATACACTCACATATTATAAAAACAAGCAGCCTTTTCACTAATATTTTTGTTGGAAATCATAGTTTAGCTCAGAAAACATTCTAATGAGCCAAAAAATCTTACCAACAGTTATGATAAGTATTTTTTTTGTATAATGAAAAATCCTAATACCAATATAGAAGTAAATAGTGTCACGGGCGCCGCGGCTTCGTCTGCTTCTCAAACTCGCCTTTGCTACCGCGCCACTTGATAAGTCAATATCCTCAACTTTTAGCTTATATCAAGAAACAAATGCTAAATATTCGAAAACAAATCCAAGACTTTCACTGCGGAAAACGTTAGTAGATTTTGTAATAATGCTCTGGACGAAGCATATTTAGTGAAAAAAGTAATTTATTTATAAAAAATTTTAAATTGTATTTCATTTTTCAACAATTTACGAGAATTGATTTCGTTATCGGTTGTTCTTATTTTTGGAATTCTCGGTGCGTTGAGAAGAGGAGAATTAGCTAATATAACAACCGATGACCTGTTGCAACGCCGATACCCTAAGCGTGTCTTGGGCGTAGTCGTCCAGAGCGGACGGGTGGGTGCCTATCACCACTACACAGTGCGTCCTCAGGTTGCGGATAGAGGAACGGCCCCTGAGAAGGAGGTTAACTGCGAATAAATTGAATAAGCAGCCGCGGACAGCCGATAGGCCCGGGCATGGGTGTGATGAGCCCACACTGGCGAACGTATTCATCTAGAAACACTACGCAAGCACCACCACAACAACGAACACTCAACAATATTTCCTATTTTCACTTTTTCTTTCTACCTCACTATGTCTATATTCTCTTTTAGCACATATTACAAAAATCCTGCTGTCGTGGAGGATGCGGGAGCGATGACAACTGCCCCGAAAGGGGATGTGTAGAATGATTCGCCACCTGGTCTTATGCGGTAACGAAGCCAGCGAAGGCGCGCTGCCTTGCAGGGGGGCGTTAGGATGCGAGAATGATTCCGTAGTGTGTCCGACGATGAGTTGGCTCTGTCCTCATCAAAGTCGGAAAGCTCTCATACTTAGTTCTAGAGAGGTATGGGGGTTATGACCTCTAGAACGGTTGACTCACCTGCGATCGGAACAGGATCCAAAACGCGCGGGTTTAACTTACTATCATGGCTCAAAAAAAAACCAAACCAAACCAAAACCAATAGGGACTTAAAGGTGAGAATGTGGAATGTGCGCAGTTTATACAGAGCAGGCGCGTACCAGGAAATCTTAAAAGAAGCTGGCGAGCACGAATTAGATTTAGTAGCAATACAAGAAACTCGGTGGCAATATAGCGGGATTTTAGCAAAAGATAACTTCACCTTTATATTCGGGGTCGCGAGCGGACACTCCTTAGGTACCGGATTTCTGGTTAGCAAAAGAATTATACACGCTGTTAAAAGTTTCAAATTCGTAAACGACAGACTCTCGTATATCATCATCGAAGGAGCGTGGTACAATTACGTGGTTATTAACGTACATTGTCCTACGGAGGACAAAGAGGAAGAGGTAAAGGATCTTTATTACGAAGCTTTAGAACAATTAATCGACCAATTCGCGTCTTACGACACCAAAATAGTAGTGGGGGATTTCAACGCTAAAATAGGGAAAGAGGAAATGTTTAGGCCCACTATAGGCAAGGAAAGTCTGCACGAAACCAGCAACGATAACGGTATTAGAGTCATAAATTTCGCGGCGGCAAAAGATCTTATAGTAAAAACTACGTGCTTTAAGCACAAGGATATACACAAAGCAACGTGGACATCGCCGGACGGAGCCACGCAAAATCAAATTGATCACTTCCTTATCGATAAGAGGCGCCACACAAATGTACTTGACGTAAGAACCTATAGGGGGGCGGATTGCGACTCGGATCATTTTTTAGTAGTGGCCAAATTAAGAGCCAAATTAGTAGCCGGGCAAAATAGTAAACGGGCGAACAAAGTATAAACCTTCGACATTGAAAAGCTACGAAACGGGGTAGAGCGAATTCAGTATCAAGTAGAAATAAGTAACCGCTTTCAGGTTCTCGAGGACACAGATGCACCGACGGAGGTAGATGACGACCCAAACAGTCTATGGGGGGCTATCGAAAGAACGGTAAAAGAGGCCGCGAACAAAGTGCTAGGTAAAAAGAAAAAGCCAAAGAGCAAACCATGGTTTGACGAAGAGTGCGAACTCTGGTTTGAAAGGCGCAAAAAGGCTAAAGTAGACAGCGTTCACAATGGAAACGATAGGACCGTAGAAGAGTACCACGAAATAAGAAAGCAAGTGGGTGTAATTTACAGAAACAAAAAGCGCGAATATGAAAAGAGCGAGATTAGAAAAATAGAAACTAACAGTAAGGAAAATAACCCGCGCGAGATGTACAAAGGAATCAACGCTATTAGGAAGGTTTTCCAGAGTAGATCGCAATTAATGAAAGATGAGGGCGGGAATCTCGTTACAAGCGAAAATGAACTGCTAAAGCTGTGGAAAGGATATTTTGATAATTTACTAAACGTACATGAAAACTGCGAGGAAACGGGAGATGAAATCCATACTGCTGAACTCCATTTGGAAGAACCGACCTACAAAGAAGTAGAAGCCGCGATCAAAAAACTAAAAAACAATAAGGCCGCGGGAAACGATACTATACCAGCTGAACTACTTAAATATGGGGGCACCGCGCTTACATTCAGAATTTTTGAACTAGTATGTGCTATTTGGAAAAATGAAACGATACCGGAAAACTGGAAAGAATCCATCATTATACTGATTTTCAAAAAGGGAGATAAGACAGATTGCAATAACTACCGGGGAATCACACTTTTAGCTACCTGCTACAAAGTTCTATCAAACGTAATACAGGCCAGACTCACGCCCTTCGCGGAAGATATAATAGGAGAGTATCAGTGTGGATTCCGGCGTAACAGGTCTGCGTAACGGTCCGGCGTAAAAAAAGCGTACGACTCTATCAAACGAAGCAAAATGTATCAAATCCTTGTGCTCCTCGGAGTACCAAAAAAACTCGTGAAATTAATTCAAATATGTCTGAATGGAAGCACGGGAAAGGTCCGAGTAGGCGTAACGTATCCGAACCATTCATGATACGCGACGGTTTGAAACAAGGTGACGGTCTTTCTACGGTACTCTTTAACTTAACGCTAGAGTATGTTGTTAGAAAAATGCAGACTAGCGGGCTAGGTGCAACCCTTAACGGAAAAAAACAAATTCTGGGATATGCGGATGACTTGAACATACTGGGGATAACGGTGCAGCGGTAGCGAGAAATGCGGAAATTCTCATAAATGCGGCAGAGGACACGGGGCTAGAGGTGAGCGAATCGAAAACGAAATGTATGATCATGGACTAACTGGGCATTTGCGAAGGTGAGGGTGATCTTAGAGTCGGAAATTATACTTTCGAAAAGGTTAACGAATTCAGATATTTAGGCACAACCATAAATGATCGAAACAAAATTAAAGCCGCAATTAACAAGAGACTTCATTCGGGTAATGTCTGCTTCTACGCCGTGAATAGATTACTAAAATCAAAACTGCTGTCTAGAAATGTAAAAGTAAGGATATATAGGACTATAATAATGCCGGTAATTTTGTACGGGTGCGAAACCTGGGCGCTAACTAAAGCGGAAGAAAACAGTTTTAGGGTGTTCGAAAATAAGGTTATGAGGAAAATATACGGGCCAAAGAAAGATGAAGAAACCAGGGAGTGGAGGAAACTGCACAATGACGAGCTACATAATTTATACTCGTCACCGAATATAAACAGAATAATTAAATCGCGTAGACTAAGATGGGCAGGGCACTTGGCAAGAATGGGAGACGATCGCACGGCAGCGCGTATAATGAAAGGAAAGCCAAGCACACCGCGACCTCTAGGTAGACCTAGGCGCAGGTGGGGGGACAACGTAAAAACGGACTTAACTGAAATCGGGAGGGAGGGTGCGCAATGGATGGGGTTGACACAAAATAGAGATACGTGGAAGGCTTGCGTAGATGAGGCGATGAACTTTCGAGTTCGAAATGCCACTTAAAAAAAAAAAAAAAAAAACAACCGATGACATTGGAGATGATTCGACGAGATTATTAATAAAAATTCCAGTAACAAAGAATAATGTCCCTCGTTCTTTTGCAATTCGTGGAGAATTCTATCAAATATATAAAAATTACATGAATCTTAGACCAACTGAAATCGATAAACACAAAAGATTCTTCATACATTATATAGACGGAAAATGCACACGACAGCCGATGGGTCTCAATACAATATTAGTCTGCTATCTAAATGTAAAGCCAATTATGATTTAAAACGCATAAAGATGAACAAAAATCTGTTTTTTGTCGGTATTTTTGCAGGTTTTGGAAGCAATTTTTGGCTCAAATTTTATTTTCCCGGCTCTAGAAAATGACTAAACATACTTTATATATTTTACAAATATGTTACATGATATTTATGCACATTTTATATATTTAGGGGCCCGGAAACAATTTTACATAGCAAAAACGCGTATAAATGCGGAAAAAATGTTTTTTGAAAAGTGGCAGGGTCTAGATTCTTTTTTTTTTGGGGGAGGGGGGTTCCTTGGTTAATTTTCTAGTTTTTGGTCATAACTAATACATTTTGGGGATGGAAGCCGACCTAGCGGCACTTTGGGAACTAAGGGACACCCTACTGGACATGTATGATTTGCGGTCCTACCTCGTGTGGCAAGTCCGTGTTTGTTAGTAATTTCCTCAAATACATCGCACAGATAAGCGATACACAATTTGAGCGTATATTACTCTACTATACGGAATGGCAGCTGGCTTATAAGAAATTTGCTAGCAGCATTGAATTTCACGAGGGATTGACAAAGACAGAGGATTACAGTAGAGATCCCGAGCGACCGAAACTCTTGACTCTCGACGATCCGGTCCGCGAGTCGTTCAGTGCGAGTGTAGTCAGTCAATTTATCAAGTAATCATTGTAATCTGAGTATTTTCTTTCTCTCGCAAAACCTCTTTCATCAGGATCAGCGAGACATATAATTGAAATCGAATTACATAGTTCTTTTCAAGAATCCTCGCAATCGCTTACAAATACAGCATCTGGCTTGACAGCTCCATCCCGACGATCCAAAATTTTTGCATAAGCGGTATTTCACCTCTCACAAGTTCACGCACACGCTCAAAATTAATTTTTTGCTTGCCGATGCCTTTAATCGGATACCTTTGATTTTGCATACACCTGATTCACAGCCGTTGTGTTTCGCGGGCGAAGAGGAGTCCTCCGTCGCATCGAGGGAACGCGATCCAGTCGTTTAACGAGTTATTCGTTGATCGAATTTACACCCCGTTACATTGGCGCCCAGTTCGTTGGTTACTCAGGAAGGAACGAGCAAATATTTTAATTTTTGCAATTTTCGGCGCGAGCGAGAAACCGTTGCGAATTTTAGAAGGTCGCGCGAGCGACGTAAACACGAGCACACAACCGGCAATAATAGCCGGTGTTCGGTACTTATAGGTATAAAATTTCGGACTTATGGACATAAAGAATCTGATGTATGTGCTAAACCCGTATCTCGCCAGCTCGTCCGTAAGCTGACCTATAAATGGCTTTGCCGACGGCTCATACTTATCATCGTCACCGTTCTCTCGACTCACATACACGATGGAATCTGTGTTATAGTACAGTACGCGTTCACCTTGCGGCTCCAACTCAGAGAAAAGTCTGAGTCTACCTAGTGCCGTGGTGTAAGCAGTCATAGCCATGTTACACATTGGTGACGGTTCGAATCTAGTATCGTCATCATCATCATTATCGACCTAACTGACGTGGAGGATTTTGTCATTGGCCGGGAATATGGAATTTACAATTTTATCAAGGCTTGTTAACAATTCGAAGAATCTCCGCGGATTTCTCACTATTTCCGTTTTTGTCATATTTTCGCGCTGGCCAAACTTTCCCCACAACGAGTTGAAACATAGCTTTGCCACAGAGCGCATACCGGCATTGAATTTTATCCGGCTCTTGTATTATCGACTAAATGTTCTGTTCTTTGTATGTCCGTACTACTCATGGGGTAAATTAAAATATAATATCAATTGTACTATTGACTGAATGCTCTGTACTTTGTATTTACGTACTGGTATAGAGGCAAATAATAGGGGGAGAGAAAAAAAAGAGATTGATTGATTGATTGATCGAGTTTTTTATTAAGCCTTGGAGTACAACTCCATGTGGTCATTTTGTTACAATATTTGCAAGTTATATAGTTTTTAATTTTTGCTATAGTTGGCGGTATTCTTAGAAATTGAGCGTATGTCGGTACATATAAAGATCTGTCATATCAAGCATACAAAAGTCGGAGAGTGAAGTTAAGAGTTACAGTTGAGATATACTTAGGCTTAGGTAGTCATAACGGCGTTTAGTCATATTAGTCACGAATTAGCGTTAAGATTCGCTACACCGATCCAGTCCGAGACAGCAAGCAGAGTATTAAAAAGGTTAGTTTTGAACGTTCTAATGAGCATTGGGTTGAAGGAAAGCGGGGGAAGAAAATGAAGGAGATACGGCCCTAGATGTGGATGGATTTTTTTTTGGTTTCAGTACGCGGTGCTTTTTAGGCACGACTGCGACACGGAAGTGCCTTATAGTTTTGTCATCGAAAAATGTGTGAGATGCGATATCTCACGCAATTTTCGACCGATCGGGCTGAAATTTTGGGAGGAGTCTCCTCTTTCACAAACCTAAAAAGTATTTTTTTTTTAATCCGATCTTCTAAGTTTTTTTAAAATGCGGGCAAATATGTTCAATTTTTGCGTGTTTTTTGAATAAAAATTTTGGTGTTACACGATTATCTCTAAGAGACTTTTATAAATCGGGTTAAAAATCTGTGTGCAAACTCCCCTCGTAATAGTAAGGTGCTAAATTTATTTTAGGCCTGATCCTGCATGTATACAGAAAAGTTGTAGATCTCGAAGAAATACAATTTTTTTTTATTTACACTTAAGCGTGAAAATGCATTTAATTCGAGTTAACAGGCCAAAATCGATTTTTTATAGCAATAAATCAGTATTCATCATAAAACTTTGAGGCTATACATTATACATAAAAACCTTAAATATAAAAGTTGTAGGTATTTTAAAAACACAACTTTATACCGTGACAAACATTTTTTTTAAACGCTTATACATAAACAACAACCCTAGAAACGATTTTTGGTACATATAATTGAATAAAAATTTCGGTGTGACACGCTCTATCTGGCCCAAAAGCTTTAATTGATTGCCTGACGCTTGCGCGAGCTTCGTTGGATCAGGAGAGCGCGCAGCGCAAGCGTTAGCGGTCGTGCCTTACACGCAAAACGCGAAGCGTTTAGCGCGCTAGTTTGAAATAGAGGTTCTCGGGTTGGCGTTGCTCAGTACGGCGCAGTTGTAGTGAGCTCGCAATGTTGAAATTTTCGGCAAGGTACATTGGCATATTTTTACATATGGTTGCGAATGCAGTAGAACCCATGAAGTATTCGCGCTGCCGCGCAACGGAGAGCCAACCAAGCTTTAGCCGATATAGTGTTACTCGGTTTTTAAAGAGGATGTACCCATGTACAAATCGCACACACGCGTTCAGTGCCCTGTGAAGCAGGGGGTTTTGCGTCTCGTTTAGGTCATGGTAGACCACGCACGCGTAATCAAAATACGGGAAGATGAGAGATTCGACTAGGTTTTTGCGAAGGTCGCGGGCGAGTGCATGACGATGATGCTCAAGCGTGTACAATACTTGATGGACCCGCTGTACAATATAGTTTACGTGCCTGTCCCAGTTAAGTGTTGACGATATCCAGACTCCAAGATTCAGTATCTCATGCGTGTAGGGTTGTTCTTGTCCACTTACGCAGACTTTAGGACAGTTTTCGTGGCCCACCCTCGAGACGTATTGTTGACTACCTAGTTATATTACCTTAGTTTTATTTGCGTTAAGTCTAAGGCCGTTTTTCTGAGCCCATCTAGCTACGGCGCATACGTCGCGATTTATGTGCGCGATACCCTCAGCGAAGTTTTCAGGGAGGAATGAGTGATACACTTAGGTGTCCTCCGCGAATATCATGCAGTTTGTACCGCTGCTAAGCACGATGGGCAGGTCATTTATAAAAGTAGAGAAAAGCAGCGGTCCTAAAACGCTACCATGGGGCACATCTCAGGTGTCAAGCCAGTTAGAAAGTTTGCCCTTATTGTCGAGGATGGCTTGGGTCCTACCCGATAGGTATTCGTAGAACCACTTCATAACTTGGTCTGAGCAATTTAAGTTGCGCAATTTACGAAGAAGCATGAGATGTGAAATGGAGTCGAACGCTTTAGAGAAGTCGAAGAGAACAAGCGCAGTAAGTTTGCGCTCTTCTACCGCTTGCCTGACATCTTTAAGCACCCCTTATAGGGCCGTTTGGGTGCTATACCCACTACAAAAGCCTGTTTAGCGTGGACATAGGAGGTTATATTTGTTAAGATGCTGTAATAGCTGCTCATGGACCAGCTGATCCAATAATTTAGAAGACTCTGACATTTGGGCGATCGGGCGGGTGTCTGAGGGCGAAACTAGGATTTTTATTTTGCTGAGCGGCAATAGTATTGATTTTTTCCATGGCTTGGAAAAGGTGGCCTGGTTAATAGAGGTATTAAAAAATGGAGTAATGAGCGTGGGTGCTGCTATTTTCAAAACTTTGACCGATATGCCATCTAAGCCGCGGGATTTTGAGGTTGTCTGCAGAATCACCAAACGAACGTCACCTTCAGTAATTTCGGCAAAATCAAAGAGTTCACCGTTGATATTAGTCGGGTGACTCGCAGCGAGGATCTCGCCTAGCATGTTCACGTTTAATGGAAAGGGCGACTGAGACATAGAGGCGTAGTGGGCATTCAAGGCGTCAGCCAAAAAGAATGAAAGGGGTCGCGTACGAGACGAGCTAGATATGCCCATCTTGTGAACGACTGACCATTTTGATCATGAATCGCTCGCTTCATTTAGCTTTCAGGTATAATAATTGTTTTTTGCAGCGTTAAGTAAGTTGCACACTCGTCCTCAGAGTGTGCGGAAGCGTTCGAGTTCACTGTGCGAACCCGTTTGCACAGCTTTTTTGTAGGTTTCGTTGCGCTCTGTCATTAGCGCACGGATTTCGGGCAAGACCCATGGTTTTCTCCGCGTTGATATCGTTATATTCTTGAGGGGAGCATGTGCATCCAGCGCTGAGATTACGGCTTTATTTAGCTTATCAGTTAAGGCATCTACGACTTTAGATTCTACGCTGTTGAGTGAGGGGTGGATTTTGTTAAAGTTTCTCTCGGTATGGTCCATAAAGACATTGGCGTTAAACTTTTTTAAATCGCGTGTTTTTATTATTTTAGGCACATTAGCTGGCTTATAAAATTTGAAGTCGATCTCAATGAGATCGTGGCCCGCAATAAAAGGAACGTCCGATTTTTTATAACTCATTACCGCGCTTTGAGAATGCATGATAAATAAGTCCAACCATGTGTCAGATACCGTCGTTGTTGACCGCGTGTGGTGTGTTGCTTGCGAGTGTACAAGGAAAAGAGAGTAGGCGTTGATGCAGTTTTCGGGAAATGTCTAACCGCCATCACTAGACAGCATATCGAGTTGAAATTACCTTTTATCACCACGTTATTGTAGGACGGTAGGAAATTCGAGAGACAGGTAAAGAAGTGATGGGGATATGCGGCTTCAGGGTGACGATAAACAATAGCGAACAGCATAGAGTTGCAAGGTTTTTAATTTTAATAATTTCGAATTCCGGAGTATTATTGTACAGTCGGTTCGAGTCGAGCAAGGGTTTAACTTGCAGATTATCCTGGACGTAGATACCCACTCTATCGCCTGTTTTACCCTCGCGATTCAGCCTATGGAAGTTATAGCCTTCGATGTTGACTATTGCATCATCTTTCATGGATGTTAGAAACGTCTCTGTTATAACAAGAATGTCGAAATTTGATGCGTGAGTTTGGTAACAAATAAGATCTATGTGCGATTGTAGGTGGTTTGCGTTGATATGCCCTATGCGAAGTCCCTCTCTGACGTCTACGCGTTTCGTGCCCTTAAGCTGGCGTCATTCGCTTGAATTTGGAGTGCAGCAAGGTCTTCGGCGCTGTAAATCCTTACAGGGGTGGACTCGCGTGTTGCTTTTACGTAGACTTCGTAGTCATCTAGGTTCCAAACGTATGCTTGTGCGTAATTCAGTGCCTTTTTCTTGTCGTTCGCCAGACGAAACAAGCTGTATATTGGTTAAGGCCATATTTCCCTCATGTATAAAGAGGCGTTTCCTCCGACTCCGAGGACGGCTTGTGAGAGATTCTGAACGAGAAGCCCGTCTACATCGGTTTTTCGGGATACAGAAGCGTTCATGGTGCGTGCGGCAAAAGACTTCGCCTGATGCGGAAACAGAATTTGCGCCAAATCAAGGACACATTGAGACGTGTACGGGAACGTCAAACGCGGCACGTGTTAAATTTGACGCGGAAAGTCAAAATCTGACAAACTAAGAAACAGTGAAGTTTAAGTTCTAGTATTAGTTTTAGTGCATAAGTTTTGTTATAAAAACTATCACAATAAAAACACAAGAAAAATCAGCAGCAATACTACAGCAGCGCATAGAAAAAGTAAAACGTTATTTAAATATATTTGAAATACATTTTTTAGGATTTAAATTTTCAATTATGTAATAGTTGACAGTTTTAAAATATTGATAATTGTGTGTTACCTAGACCAGATATATTTTAACAATTGTAAAAAAAACTATTTAATCGAATTTTGTTTATTTGTATTTCTAAACTTACTAAAACAGTTGCATGAACTAAAAATTACGGTTTTAAGAAAAGATAATTTTAATAGTGTCAAATATTATGCATATTGATTGGACACAATAACATGTTGCGAACAAGATGTTGCCAACTTCGCATTGTTACAGACACACACGTCTGCAAAGCGAGCAGCGAGACAAGTCAGCAATAAGAGTCTAGCAGCTGAGTTATACTGCGATGCATGCACTTTAAGTGCATCGTAAACGTTGACTCAGTGGTTAGAGCACTGGCTCTCAGGTCCGCGAGTTCAAGTCTCATTGTCTACTTTTTCGTTTTTTGAATCTGTCTCCTCTCTGTTCATTACAGTATACTTAAACCGTAAGAGCTATCTACACTATATTAAAACAATGAAATGAGCAATTTTGTAAAAATTTACTAAAACTAGTAAATTATTCCAGAATCATAATTAATTCATGATAGATATGTGGCAAAACATAAATACATTATACTACTCAAAGAAAAAAAATTCGATTCAGTTGCCTTTTTCTAATTAAAATATTGATTTGGCTATGTCGGACTTCCCCATTATATATATATATATATATATATATATATATATATATATATATATATATATATATATATATGTATATATAAACATGTACAAATTTTTCCAGAATTTTAAAGCTTGGTGCAGTGCCACAATATGATTTTTGGTGATACAAAGGTGGACAGCTAATGCAAAACATAATATATATGTCATAAAATATTTTGTAATGCCAAGATGGCGTCGGGGCGAGGTGTGCCTCCGGATAAGTGCGGTAAAAAATACTATCAATGTCATAAAACGCAAAAAGTTACAACAGTTGTGTGTGTTGTTTGTGATAATGTTTGGCACATAAATGAACTGAAGCAATTTGATGGAGTTAAATTCGTAGGAGAAAATCTGGCAATATGTCATGAACACGTGGACTTGAATCTAACCTCAAAAATTGATGAGAAGACCCTAGATCAATCAGCAAGAGTAATAATAGCTCAAATAAAATTATTTCAAAGGAGACATTGAAAAAAGAAATATTGAAAGAACTAAATAAGGATAATGCTGAACAATTGAATGAAACAATGTACGCAGAAGATAGCTATCATAATAATTTATCCAAGGAAAATGCACTGCTTAGAGAACTAAATCAAGAGTTGCAAGAAAAGAATATTTTATTAAAAGAAATCTTACTGAGTGAAAGGCAGAAGGGTAATGTGAATAAAAAAACATATGCTGAAACTACTATATTTCCTAAACCACAGCCTAAAAGAATTCCAAAGATTACTGTGAAGAAAATTGACAAAGAAGACAGAAATAACCTTAAAGAACATGTAACACACTATCTAACAAAAGAAAAAAATATACAAACTTAACAATTGATTGTAAAAAATCAACAAGAGATAAGCATTAGGTGCATGAATGAAGAAAGTGTGGAAGCTGCAGAAAAAATATTAAATAAGAAATTATCAAGTTTTTGTAAGATTGAAAAAGAACAGCTCCTCAAACCGAAGTTAAGAATTATTGGCATTGACAATACTAGTAAAATGAGTATTAAAAACATGGAACAAGATATAAATAATAGAAACTTTTCAAATTATGATACCAAATGTAAAGTACTGCATATGAGTGAAAATAAAAATAATCAATTGACAAGTGTTTTAATTGAAGTGTCGCCTGAAATATATCAATATGTCAAAAATAACAAAGAAAAGTTGTTTGTAGGTTATCAAAGTTGTAAAGTGTATGATGTGATAAATGTAAAACCGTGTTTTAACTGTGGAAGATTCGGCCATAATGCAAGTAAATGCGAAAATAATGCCACCTGTCTAAGATGCGCGGGAAATCATAAAACTAGTGCGTGTAATAATAATAATATTGCATGTGCCAATTGTGTTTATAGTAATAACAACTACAACACTAACTATGAAACGCAACACGTGGCTACAGATACCAACTTGTGCAAAATCCTGAAAAGTATCGACATGACTGATTACCCGTTGATGCCTACGATACCAAGATACGTAGGTAAAGTGGATAACTTTAAACCTAAGCGACTGCATTCCAGCTCATCAATGTCATCTATCATAACATCGCCAGCATTAGAGAACATCAAACGAGTCAGCGGTAGTAATGGAAACCAACGACTTTAATGAAATTATACTGGAATAAACTAGTTTTGTAGACTTTCAGACTCTCAATAATGGTTTAAAAATTATAATAATGTAATATTATATATGAATATAAAAAGTCTTGATGCAAACTTTGTAAATTTAGAATTATTTGTTGAGACTTTGAAAGTCAAACCACTTATAATAGTATGCGCTGAATCTTGAAATCTGAAATCGTATCAGATATACCAAATAAAAGGTTATAAGATATATTATAATAACAGTAGGATAAACAAAGCAGATGGGGTAATAATGTACATACAAGATAATGTTATAAATAACACAGAAATTATCGAGGAAGGCAAACTAAGAATTATAAAATCCACTATTAAGGTGAACGCTACTATGAGTTTTGATATATCAGCATTATATAGATCGCATGATCTGCCCAAATCGGAATTTATACTAAACCTAAAAAACTACTTGATTAAATCTACCAAAGTAGCCAATCACATTATAGTTGGAGATTATAATATAGATCTTTTACAGATAAATGATTATAGTCAAGAACTCTTAAATAGTTATCTTGAAAAGGGATTCACACCTTGCTTTCAAGGAATAACTAGACCTTCAAATAATAAAAATGAAGGGACTTGCATTGATAATTTTTTTATAAAAACTAACGCTCTTGGATTCACATCTTTTAAGTTAGAAAACTCCTTCACTGATCATTATCATTATTTATAAATTTAGATAAATTAGAAATTCAAAAAGAATTAAATGAAAACTATAACTACGTAAACTACTATAAATTGAGTGAAGTTGCCAATGTTGTAAATTGGAATGAAATCACATCAATGCAGGATCCTGAAATGGCCGTAAACAACTTAATAAGCTTCATAAAATATTGTATAGAAAAAGCTACAATAAAAAAAAGGTCATCAAAGATAGGAAAATTAAATACGAAAAAGTACAAGTTGAACGTAATAAAAACAATCCTAGGAAGTTATGGTCAATTATAAAAGAAAAACTTGGTAAAAATAAAAATCAGGGCAATGTTATTAATGAAATCTATGATGAGAATAATCAGAAAACAACGCATCCGCGTAGAATAGTTAATATAATGAATACTTACTTCAGTGAAGTAGGAGCTTAGCTAAGCCAAAAAATACAAACTCCAGAAAATATAATTTTGAAAGAACCGGAAAATAATAAAAAATCAATTTTTATAAGACCTACAAATTATACAGAAATTAAAAGAATCATAGCCAATATGAAAGATAAATCTGGAGGGGTAGATGGCATTAGTACGAAGACAATAAAAGTAATTACTACACATTTGTTAGAACCGTTAGTTCATATATTTAATCTGTGCATAGAAAAATCTATTTGGCCAGTAGCTCTTAAGAAAGCGGACACTGTACCAATTTACAAAGCAGAGGATAAATGTAAGGTTTCCAACTATAGTCCTATATCATTGATATCAAATTTAGCAAAGATTTTTGAAAAAATAATATACGAAAGGGTGTATAACTTTTTAGTAAAAACTAAAATATTATCTACACAGCAGTTTGGTTTTGTCAGAGGTAAAGGATCCACGGATGCCTTAGAATATTTAACAAGTGTGATATATAAAAAAATAGATAAAAACAAACCAATAATTGTAACATTGTTGGATCTTGCAAAAGCCTTTGACACTGTAAATCATGAAATTTTATTAGACAAGCTAGTTTGTTATGGAATAAGGGGAAAGGCAATTGATTTATTTAAAAGCTATCTTTGTGGAAGGCAACATAAAGTAAAAATTAAAAGTAATGTTAGCGAATATCGTGATATAATGACTGGAGTCCCACAGGGAACAATTTTAGGACCCTTATTATTTATAATATATGTTAATGATTTGTTATTAGATATGCCAAAAGAAACAATAGTTTCATATGCGGCGGTACAGCCGTTATATCCTCAGATAATTCTTGGATCTCAGCTCAGAATAAAATGAATAACTATCTTGAGACAATCTCAAACTGGTTAGCAATTAATAAACTCACATAAAATATAAGTAAAACTGGATACATGGCGTTTGGTAGCTACTGTAATAGTGCGCCTGACAATTTAGAAATTAAAATAAACGAAGAAAATCTGAATAGAGTTGAATATTATAAATATTTAGGGATTATTTTTGATTATACTATGAAATGGGATAAGCATATATTATCATATACACGTGCAATGAAGAGAGGCCGCGGAACGCGCAACGCTATCGGCAAGTGACACATAAGTCACGCGCGCTGGAAGTTGGAGGAGTCGCCAAAGAGGACACCGCGCAAGTCGGCTCAAAATGCACAGAGGAAGCTTCTATGAGTCTACAGATAAAGAAGGTAAATCAGAGGCAAGTTTGACAGGAGAAGAGCACGAGGGGACTCGATGTACTAGAGAAGAAGATTTTTACTCTGGTTTTCTGATTGGCCCTCTCTACGTCACACGCATGAAAAGCTCCAAATAAGGCAAGAAGCTGCATCTAGGCCTCCTAATTGGCCAAACACCCACCCCGCCGAGGAGTCGAAAAATCGGAGATCGCCTCTGCTACGAGGGCATAAAAGAGCCCAGCAACAGGTCCTCACATCGTCAGTCTGCTTCAAAAATGGTTGCCACGCGAAAGCTCTGCCCGAGCCCGGTCCGGTATAACATCTTGGAACTTAGAATATTTTCGACCGTTCGGGACTTAGAATATTTCGGGCAGTGCAAAAACTTAGAATATTTTTACAACACGGGACTTAGAAAAATTCAGATCAGTGTAAGGACTTAGAATATTTCGGCTAGTAAATAACTTGAATATTCCTATCATTTAAACTTACTTTACTTGCAATCATACAACTAGAACATTTACGTTGTGGTTTTTTATTTTCAATAATTTGAAAGTTTTAGATAGTTGCAAGTGAGCGTTATTTAAATCTTGTGACAAATTGAATAAACTGTATTAAAATTTACATCGCGAGAACACATTTAAATTGAAAGCTCCTTACCCCTGACGCCCCGTTCCAATCGAAACTATCCGCTTCGGCTGAGCCAAAGTCACTGAGAGGTAGTGTTGGAAGCAGAACAGGCCCGTCGCAGAGATAAAGGAAAAGGTAAGTGATTTTAATTAAATAGGCTGCATACCTCTATCGCGCACTTCTCTCTTTCTCTCTCATAATTAGAGACTCAATTATCCCACCATATTCGCGATAACGATATTACAATTAGAGTAACGTCCTTACCACAAATTTCTCGGAAGTTTACGGAATCAACGTTAAAGAGTTTAGTGCAATTTCGAAAGATTTTCCGGCGACTACTGGAGGCCGTTCTATTAACCAGATCGCGAAGGTAGTCAAGCACCGACGGCGCTCAGCTTCGCGCCCTGAAGCTTTGTCCTCGTCCGTGCTTATGAAAGCAAAATAACCCATAGAGTTACTGTCCGGTGACAGGTTTCAATAGCTTAGGACATAACAATATCGAAGAAGATTTCGTCACCGCTGATGAACTTGGCAGAGACGTCATTTAAGTCGAAAAAGACGTAAGGCTGCTCACGTTTTTAGAAATCGCGTTGCCGAGTGTCTACAAATCAGTTGCGGCACGAATTACACAGGATAGCGAATTTGACGGTGCCGACGAAGAGTTACGTCGAGGATAGACAGCGTTTGGGGGAGGGAGGACTCTCATCATCCGATGGTCGATGAGAAGAAATGACCAAGTGAAAACGCTGTCATAACCTCAACGACGATCGAGACGTCACCAACGCTGAACAGCGAAATAACTCTTGACGAAGAGCTCAGTTCGAACACAGAGTCAGAGAGGACTTCGGAGCTTTGTTTGTCATGCAACGAGTTGCGTGAGGGAAATTCTAAGACTCTCACGTACACGCGGCTTCTAGAGGAAATGTAGAGAATGCGTCACCAGTTGCGAGAGTTAGAAGAGAAGCTGAAACGTCTCGAGAAGCCAGAGGCGTATCAGATGAGAAGTCCACTCGCCGGCGCGGAGCAAAGACACACGCCAAGGGCAAAGCCAAAGCAGTAGACAGCATCTGCGTCCAGTACTTCGCAGAAGAGCAAAGCACCAAGCAGATAAACGAAGTACGACGCAATAGCCCGCGCAAGTGCCCTAAAGGTCAGAGCAAAGAGGAAGCGAGGAAAAGCGTTCCTCCGTCCAATGGACCACGCCTCCTCGAGCAAGTCGAACGGAGACACAAGGGTGAACGAAAACCCGCGGTCCAGAAAGGCCACTTGCCCCACGAAAAGCAGACGCAAAGAGTGCACGATGACCAATCGCATAAGAGGAAAACCCAGCATAGCGCAAAGGTCGATCTAACGAACAAGACGATCATCGGCGCATCGAAGGATGCATGCGAAACTGGAAAGAGATGCTGAAAATGCTACACCTACTAATGAACAGCGCGAGCAATTTAGACGCGAGGCAGATTAAGACCGTAGAAAGGTCAGAAATGCAAGAGTTTGAATCCGCTGGCTTCGTCCGTAGGACGAGCGCCCAGCGCTGAGAAAGGAAGTACCGTGACGCTTGAGCACAATGAGGACGCAAGAATGCGCGAAGAGAAGAGCGTTAATTCCTGCGTTAGCGTCCGAGATTCAACGTGCTTCTGGGGCTATTACGTCTCTCCATTACCCAACATGGACAGTCGTCTCCGCGAACTGCAGATAACGAGAGACGTACCAACTTTAGACCTCAGCAAGACGTTTGGACTTCTTACGACTAGGATGAAGTAAGTTGAGCTCGCGCCACGAAGGACTAAGAACGAGACGGATTCAAGGTTCGCCTAGAGTTTAGGTGTGGGTCCACGTAAAGCTGCATAGAGATGACTACGACGAAGAGAAGTCTAGTCAGCGGCAGAGATACAGGGTAGCGCGACCCTATCACCCTTAGAAAACTCGATAAAGAGGGTGAGCGATCGATGCCTGGCAGTGAAGATCTCGAGATAGTATCGCAGCGTGCGAGTAACACGTCAACGTGCTTAGCGCGTTACTAAAATGCACGACATGGACCGATAGCGAGCAAGGCTGGCGATTTTGTGACAAAGGGAAGTCATGAACGGCGAATACGAAGCAAAGCATCACCAAGTAGACGCCGCCTTGAAGACGAGAATTCGTCAGAGGATCCTTGAAGCGGAAGTTCGTCGATCCGGCACCGGTCATGTAGCTCAAAGAGTAGAACGAGCTTACGGTCAAGTAAGAGTCGCTAAAGAGTAAAGAGGACGACAACGCTCGACCGCCGAGGGAAGCGAGCGAAGAAACAGATGCGAGCGACGCATCGCTGATTAATGAGTGCACCTCTGTAGACGAACAGAGTGATGCGGCGTCCGCGATAAGCGAAGTCACTAGCGTACGGTTTGTGAACGTGCTAAAAGGAACAAGGAACCTTACGATCAAGGTGAAGATCAATCTAGGACACGGTCCTGGAAGAAGCGACGCGACCTGCAAGCCTATGAACCAGAGAATTTATGATTTAGTCAGTCTCACATCCGAGAGCTGACGCGTTCGCTATTATAGCCGGAAGCTAACTGTCTGTCCGAGGGACCGCGACTTATACGCGAGGCCCCGCATCTTGCCTCGCGCTTGCGCAACGTTGCGATTCAACGATGCGCGAATCTACCTGATTTTACACCTCGTTACAAAATTACGAGATAGTCACGTGATTATCACGTGATAATCACGTGATTTTTTCAGTAAGGCGGTAACACAACCGGTAATTAGAACAGGAAAAAAAGATGATGTTCCCTCTCATTGTTAGGTCTTATCTCATTACAGTTTAATAAATTTATCAACAATATTTGAATATCTCCCTACTTTGTGTGCGTGTGTATGGATGTGTGTCTGTGTGTCTATTTATGTGCATGTATGTGTGTTGATCAGCGAACCTTTAAATATCGGCGAGTGCTTTATGTGCAAAGCAAAGCGTTTCGCTTTTAGCGATGTTTTGAAGCTATGTCTTTGTGAATATGAAATGACGAATACTGTATGTAATTATGCATATCATAAGTGTGCAGATATGCTCTATATTTTAAAGCTATCAGTTTATGCATATGAAATGACAAATGCTACAAGTATTCATGTATATTACAAGATGTAATCTGCAGATTCGGTCCACATAAAAGGAATACTGCGAATAATTATTATTTGTGCAGATATGCTCTATATTTTAAAGCTATCAGTTTATGCATATGAAATGACGAATGCTGTATGTATTTATGCATATCACAAGACGAAATTTGCAGATTTGGTCCAGATAAAAGGAAAGCTGCAAATAATTATTTGTGCTGATATGCTCTTTTTTTCAAAGCTATCAGTTTATACATATGAAATGACGAGTGCTGTATGTATGCATGCATATCACAAGATGTTATCTGCAGATTCGGTCCAGATAACTAACTTGTGACGCATCGAATCTGATTTGTTTTTATAAAAAGAAGCATGTTGGGTATATTTTTCACCGTTCTTTCCAATCAGCACTTCACAGTGCTATTTTTGGCTTATGTCAAAGGACCGTAAAGCTCTTCGGGAGCTGCGGGCTAAGTGCGACATCATTCACTTGCTGCTTGTCGAGGCTTACCAAGCGCTCATTCTAGAACATCACCAATACTGGAACCCACCAGCAGTCGACTTCGCCGCCTAGACCATGCTAGCACTATCAGTTTAGGACAGCAGCAAATAATACCCTAATAGAATAGAGTAAAATAGTATCCTATTCTTGGTATATTATATCAAGTCTCACATATTCTATCACGCCAATAAACAACAGCACAGATCGGGTAAAATAAAGTAGAAATAGATTGGTTAAATGACTCTAAAAATCAAGACAAAAGGCAAAGTTCTGATTTCTTGTGGCATCGAGTTCTATAGTTTCGCTCCTTAAACAGAAAATGAATTTTATTCGGTGTCTGTATGCGACCCTTGTATCAAAATTTCCTTTGATATCCTTTCAGCAATCGTATACTAATTTTTTTGAAACACGGCGCAAGATATGGTGCCTTGGGGAGACAGTAAACTTTATAAACGGATACTGCGACAAAGAACTCTCTCCGAGCGGTTCCGACTTGTATACATTGCGAGCAACGCGCGCAAAAATTATCGCGACTAGGGAGTACATAAAAAAAGTGATCAGTGCTGAACCCATCAGCGAGCAGCAGCAGCAGCGGTGGCAGACTGGAGGGGGAAGCAGCAACAGTAGCAGCGCCGGCGCACTGGAAGGGGTAGCTCAGCGCAGTATCGCCTCAGGAAATAAAAGGCACCTCATCCAGCTCAATAGCCTTATTCGCTCGACCGAGCTCAAACAGGATGGATCAATACGACTCCCTCTCCCAGTAGAGTTTAGTCAGAGCAAACTTTTTGTGCGCGACTTAAGGTGCTGGTAATACATCCAGTTCCTTATACTTGCGGTTTTAAATCAAATTAAAATTTGAAATATAAACGTAGCAAACAATAAAACTATTTGTATTTCATAAATATATATTTTTTCTATTCAAAAACTGTGTAGTACGACTTCAGAGGCAATAAGTTCTCTGAATGTCAACTATAAAAAACCGTTTGTCAAACGGAACATTCTAGAAACACTAAGTCTCTGAAGAAAGTTTCAGTTAAGACGTGTATTTCAAACAGTAATACATCTTATTTATGTGAAAATCCTAATATAAAATTTAAACATAAAATTTTCTTTTAGCTATATTGGTCTTGGCTACAATACGTTAGCCAAGTACAAAATACTAAGAAGTGATAGTATAGTTGGGTTTCGGATATAGAAGAAATTCAAATACCACGACATCCCGGACCATTAAAAAATATATTCAAATAGAACTCAGTCGGAGATTTTGGGAAAAGGTAGATATTTTATGTGTTTTGGCTAAGTTCATTGCACAGCTTTTAAACCCTTATGGTTCTTAAGATATCAAGGTTTCAATTTTTTTTTGAGAATTTTTTGATTCCTTATATCTATAAAACAATGTAGTCTAATGCTTTAAAATTTATTTGGTGATTAACCATAAAAAAAGCTGTCTGCTGTTAAAATTTTAGACGATTTCGTTGATTCGTTCTCAAGTAAAGAGCTGAAATGTAAAAACCGATTTTTCTCACTCACTCTTGGGATATGGGTTATTTAAATTAAACCATACTTTCAAGCGCGGTTTTGCTGGCATTTAAGACTAATTTATTCGTAAATATTCAAAAAGCACAAATATACTGTATATTAAAACAATATTATATTTATAAATTTAGTTAGACCTATGAAATTAGTTAGAGGAAGCTACGTGCCAATGAATTGGCAGCGGTTTTTGATCGTCAATAATAATACTTATGTCGACCGCTGTCAATTTCCGTGATTCTGTTTGCATGAAGTATCTTTTAGAATATGGAAAAAAATATTTATTGAAAAACGATTAGTATATAATATCTATTTTCATACTTAAAGATTTAAAAAACATTCTTATTTAATCTTATTTTTTTTAATAGAGCTCTTTTTGATTATGATCCGAATAAGGATGATGATTTGCCAAGTCTTGGACTGAATTTCGATTTTGGAGATATATTACATGTTACTAATGCAAGTGATGATGAATGGTGGTTAGCTACAAAAGTTTTTCCTGAAAGTAATGAGGGATGTGGTATTATTCCGGCTAGAAAAAGATGGGAAAGAAAACAGCGTGCAAGAGATCGATCAGTTAAATTTGAAGGTCACACACCTGTTTTAATCGATAAGGTAATAACTTTCAAAGGTTAAAATTTTAAAGGTTAACATTTTCAAAAAATTAATGTAATATTATGTTAATGAATATTCCTACAATTAAATAAATACTTTTTAAGCTCTTGCCCAGTATAAAGACTTTCGTAGAGACCTTTTATATCCTGGGCGAAAGTCTATTGGATTTGACCAAAAGTCTGTTTTTTCCAATTCTCACTCTGCCATTTTTTACAAAAAGGGCTTATTCATACTTAGGCTATTTTGTAGAAAATTGAATTTTGAACAATTTTATCATGTATATGCATCTTTACACATACTTTTGTAGACCAACAGAGCTATAAACAGATATTTCTTCACTACACCTAACTAAAGTCTTGAAATAATAAAATTTTCACTATTGCTTCTATTAAATACTCGTACTATGACTATTTTGTTACAAAATTACATTTATTAAGCGTTAGTATTATACGGGCCGTTATAGCGAGACTGGGCGTGGCCTTAGTGGAGGAGGGGATACACCAGCCTACAGTATCCCGTGTTTATGTAAACAGAAGCACTTGTACATGTAAACAGTAGGTAATTAGGTCAAATATAATGATTTTTGACCGCTAAAGTATGTCAACAGTAGTTAATTGTTGTAAACAGTAGTTAAATAGGTCAATTAAGATGATTAATGAACGCTACTGTGGTACGCAAGTAATAAAAAGTGTGTCATTTTCATAATGGGTGACCTACTTTTATTCGTTTATTTATAAATAATTTATAAATAATTTTTAACATAACCTATATAGGTCACGAGGTCTTTTTTACACTATACTAGCCCTCTCTCCCTTTTTATACTCTATACCGGCCCCAAGCTCGAGGATCGCGATGATGGGTGACCTACTTTTATTTAATTATTTTTAACTAATTAATAAATAATTTTTAACATAACCTATATAGGTCACGCGTCTACTCTATATGAGTTCCGAAACGTTTTGCTTCCTTCCTAAGGAAGCTTTGTAATAGTAATTTTTGGAGTTTGTGTAAAAACATGTAGGAAATATGTTTTGAGGCATTTTAAGTCGAAAAATAGTATTTTTAGAAAATGTCCGTATGGATGTGTGTGAATTGTCGCGCGGGAAGCCCATTAGGCGTGGATTCCTGCTTATTCGTGTTTTTGTAATTCGAATAGGAAAGATGTATGGGAGAAAAATAAAGAAGTCGATTTGAGCGAAAACGAGAGTGTTTTAATACGCTCAGAATGAGAGGGGAAAGCCGTCCGGCATAAAACCCCTCTCGAAAATATTACAAGCTGCGGAACAAAGAAGTGTGGACTGTGTGTGTGTCGTGAACTTGATCGACTCTCAAAGAGAGTTTTCACTTCGTGTCAGCGGCGCAGTTCCGCTGACTCAAGTTGGTAGCGCAGTTCTACCGAGTTGCACGATTTGTAACCACGTTCGCGGAACCGATCGCGAGTCAAGCACGGCGTGCAAGCTGAGATAGAGAGAGAGAGAGAGAGAGAGAGAGAGAGAGAGAGAGAGAGAGAGATTAGCGGAAGCACCGGCACCACAACAATTCGGCGGACGTTTCGGACGAGCAAGATTCGCAAGGTCGAAATCGATTCGTCGCTTACAAGGAAGGGTCCCTAGGTGTACCTCACCGATTTTGATCATTTTGTGATATGTTGTAGTACTCGAGAAAATATTAGACACGTGTTTTTTCTTATATGCTAACTCGTCGATTTAAGGGGTGAAAATCACCCTTGAAGTTTACCCCCAAATTCAGGATTCTTATATATATATATAAGAATCCTGAAATATGTCATTGTTTGAAATTATCTAATCTTGTTAAAACTGTCAGAATAATTTATAAATTAATAGTTTAAAATTATAGAATTTTAAAATGAATCATCAAAGAAACTCTACAAATAAATGGAAATAAAATCAGGAAGTAAATGTTTTAATTTTATATCGCTTGCCAAACATTTTAAAATTGAAAAATTATTCATGGATCTAATTTTTCATTTAAGGATAAAATAAAAAAATAACCTCAGGGGTAAAACAATCAAGAAAAAAAATTTTCTTCGTAAATCTCGAAATACATGAACTTTAATTTCTTATTTTCTTGATGGTAGTGCAATTTTCAACCAAATCTAGCCGATTTGATCAATTTTATATTGAAAAAATTGCACATTTACCCCTAAAAAAAACAGGGTTTGACACCCTTCGGGGTAAAAGTTGTGCCTACAGTAGCGTCTTTTTATAATAAAGAATTTAGCGATGGTTTTATTTAAAAACTCCAAATAGTTTTTGAGATATTAGAAAAAAAACCTGTTTTTGGGGGTAAACTTCAAGGGTGATTTTCACCCCTTAAATCGACGAGTTAGCACGTAAGAAAAAACACGTGTCTAATATTTTCTCGAGTACTACAACATATCATAAAATGATCGAAATCGGTGAGGTACACCTGGGGACCCTTCCTTGTTAGCTAAGACAGCGTGAGCTGTCAACTGCTTGGCGTCTTATCGAGAACTGAACTCGGCGCTCGTCCGACCGTGCCCCACACGAGGCCGGCGAGCGCAGCAAGTCGCGAAGTCGCTTACTCAAATCGAGCACGGGAGATGGCGCCACGGGTTCTACGTCGACCTCGCGGAGTTCGCTCGACGCCATTTTCACGGCGGAACTCTTCTCCTCGGGTCTCGACGGAACAGTGTGTGTGTGTGTGTTCGTTCGTATCGCATCTAGCTCAGCTTCTACTCAGTGGATTTCAATCCACCAAGTCTCATTTTCTTTGTTTTTGCAAATACTCAGCGGGATAACAGTCCTTTTTTACATTTGTTTGACCCGTTTTTTTTATATCGATTTTTTAGTTTTGAGATTTCAGTTTTTTGTAATAAAGTTATTAGAAAAGTTAATGAAAGCTATATATAATGGCTCAATATGTACCTGGAAGAGAATAAAATTACCTATCTTTTTACCGCAGAAAATTTATATTATCGTTCGTCGTTTTTTTATTACACACCATAAAGTGCAAATTTTTAAAATTGTTTTAACTCGAAAACTAAATTTTGAATCTTTCTAAAAAAATTATGAATATTGTTGAAAGTTATTAGAACTATACTTCACTTTAATTTTAAGTCATTTCAAGGGGTAGATCCTGAGAAAAACATCAACAACTGAAAAAAAGTCGTTTTTCTACGTGACGCGATAACTGGAGTAAAAAGTCACTAATCAAGTTCAAATTTTGGATTTAGATAGCATTATATAGCACTTCGATCCCTATGTTTGGGTTGTTTACAAAACCAGTTAGTTTCGAAGATATTAAGCTTCAACATTTTTTTTCTCACCCTGTATAATATGAATCGTTTTTTTACGTGACGCGATAACTGCAGTAAAAAAGCAATAATCAATTAAAAATTTTAGATTTAGTTAGTATTATATAGCATCTCGATCCCTTTCTTTGGGTTGTTTATGATACCAATTAGTTTCAAAGATATTAAGCCTTAAAATTTTGTTTCTCATCCTGTATACTTTGCATAATTGAAAACTGTATCGCTTATATCTCTAGCGTCCTCACCTGGGTCCATATTCTATAAGGAGTTAGTGAGAGTGAGAATGAGACTGGCTTGGTGAAAACCATAGCTCTGTGAGAGCCGCCTATTGAATTTACATATACTGTTCTCATTGTCATCGTTCTCACCGAACTAGTATCTTACTGTCACTCTCACTAACTGCCCGTGGAATACGGCCCCAGTGACGGGTGGGTTAAGTAATTTTAACTTCAACTTAAATTAAAGTGTTAGTAAATAAGATGTTAGATAAAAAGGGAGGGTGATGTCTTAGAGATTAGTTTAACAATTAGCTATGTGAGCTATGCGAAAGAAAGATAGGGAGAGAGAGATTTATGTATATGTAATTGATATATATGTATATGTAATTGATTTGAAATAATTTTATCCACCAAAAAAACAAAATTGATAGAACTATATATGAAGTAAAAAGAATTCTGATATTAAGCAATACATAATGTTGAAGGAAGCTACGTGCCAAAGAATTGGCAGCGGTTTTTTACACTGTACTAGCCCTCTCTCCTTTTTTTTTACTCCATACCGGCCCCAAGCTCGGGCGCACGAGGCGCCTTACCTCCCCTTACCCACTTACTTTAAGCTATACTAGACCCCGAGCTTGAGTGAAGCTCTTCTCCCCCCTTTAACTCTATAGTAGCCCCGAGCGCGCACCGCAACTCTCTCTCTCTCCCCCACCGCTTTACGCCATACTAGCCCCGCTGGCAGGAACGCGTTTCCTGCTGCTGTCCCGTGCCCGAGCCCTCTTCCTCTTTACAACAGTCCGGACTCGTTTTCTATGACGCGACTCTTCTCCCCACCGCTTTGCGCTATACTCGGTCCTTGTTATAGTGCGACACGTGTCAGCTCTGCCAGGTATGCTACCTGAGACTATCTAAACCTTGCGTTTGTTGCCCCTAATTTCAGCTCTGATCCCTTCTCTCAGCTTGTATACGGTCTGCGGTGTGGGCTTTTTGAAGAGAGGATCGAGAATTATTAATCTTTTTTTATTGATGATATGGCTTACACTAAGAGGAAATAAAAGATGTCCGGTATACTGCACGGTGTCACGAAGCCTACTCTAAATTTCAGGGATTGAATAATGAATACAGCTATTTATATATTTTAATTTTTGGGAATAAAATAATGAACACAGCTATTTCAATTTAAATTTTTATATTGAATAATTACTATTTTAAATACATGAAAATCGTACAGAGCGGTGAGGTGAAAAAAAGCACGCACACACACGCACTTACACTAGATCTATACGTACAAAGACAGTTTAATATATTATTTAATTACAAACAACCGACATTTTTACACACGGATGTTGCTCGTAGCTGTCGCAATTGACGTGTGGGTCCACCTCGTAGTAGCCCGAGCACCAGCTCTTTGGGTGGTGTTGAAATCCTGTAGAAATCGAGAAGGAGATGGGGTGCTGGCGTAGTGACAGTATCATTGTTGTTATCGTCGTCGTCGTCATCTGCTGATGGTGGAGGCTAAGGCGATCTTGGTGAGTCCATATCAAGGATAAATGGGCAGGGCTGTTCTTCGCACTTCCAGCAGCGAAATAAGAGACACTTCTAGCACTGTTACCAGAGATCGTGTTCGGATGATTTCGAGAAGCACAATCTGCAGCGCACATTTATAGGCACAAATCTCACGGCTAGAGCAGCTCTTCGCTCATCTTGTTGTTTTGCTTTCTCCTAGAGGAAACTTTGTAATAGTAAAATTCTGAGTTTTGTCAAAACTTCTAGAAAATACTTTTTGGTGTGTAAGAAGTTCAAATCAAATGTTTTTAGAAAATGTCCGTATGGATGTGTGTGTGTGTGGATATGTGTGTATGTATACCGTAATATTTCTGGAATTACTCCGTCAATGTCAATAAAATTTGACCTGCATATCTATTTTTGGATTCTGAATTCGGGACAAATCTACACTATATTAATTTTATATTTGGTCAATTTTGTAAAAACCCTTCAAAACTCGTAAAAAAGAAAAAATTATATCTATTTTACAATAGAAATGTTCCTTGAACGTAAATCATTTAGGTTACCGAAAAAAAATGTCAAATGTATCAAATTTCAATTAGTTTTTAGCAATAAAAAAACTTAAAAATGTCCGTCTGTCCGATCATTTTTTGCATCTATTCCACAAAACTTGATGTATTTTATAAATAAAAAACTATTCAATGGTAAAGACATGTACATATGATAAAAATATACAATCCTACTAAAAAAAACATTTTCAAGATTTGGTCCAGGTAGATTGGAAGCTGTTAGAACAATTAAAAAAAAATAAACGCAATTAATTAATTTTTTTTTTATTTTTACATATATCTATGGGTCATTCTTTTTGAAACCGACCACCCCCCTCTGTCCAAAAATCAGAGGCTCGAAATGATTCCT
>JAZHPH010000161.1:81659-105999 GCA_037356405.1 Nasonia oneida
TCATCACAAAAATAGTCATTATCTTTTCTATTTTTCAAATGAATCTTCGCATTATTATTTTGGCTTTTTGGCAAAACCAGGAGTGATGTTGAGAACCTTCCAACGTGTTCTCAAATTTGTAAGTTAACTAAAGGTTGTCTAATACCTCTTTCTGACACCAAGATTGTCATAACTACACAGAAAGAACAACTTTTTGTCATTTTTTTTCTATTTTCAGGATCCAAATTTTTCCAGAACCAATTTGAGACCATTTGAACGGTTCCTCGAGGTATTTTATAGTGAAAAGAGGCTGTTACCTATTGGATAATACTCGTATAGCAACTTCAGAATTAGTAGGATGCCATTACAATAAATTTTTCATCCTTAATTTACGGTTTTTTTGAATTTTCAGGATAATCCGATTAACACTGGTGATTTTGCTACTCGCCATTCGAAAGCTGAGAATTTTCTACAAAATTTAACATTTTTTTGAAAATTTTTAGATGAAATAAAAAGTGGGCAGCAGGGGTGTAACGTTGGGAAAGAATGCCTCATATATATATATATATTTTTTGTTATATATAGTATATAAGTGCACGCTAGTAAATACTGTGCCCACATCTCATTTATTATGGTTAAAAATGTAAAATACAACGATCTAACTTATTATCGGTAAAATCGAAAAAGGACATTCTAAAAATGAGGTCAGGTTTTGAGGTGGGACAAAAAATATGGACGTCCGCGGGTTTCGAGGGAAACGGATTCGGAAACTAGGCATTCTGACGAAGATTTTCCTACCCTTGAATTTTTTTTCAAGCATTTCTTCGAGTGAAGACAGCCCGTGATCACTTTTTTTATTTTCTGGCCCACTGTGCGGCGGCGATACCTCGGGCGAAGAGGCACCGTCGCCGAACAATAGTATTGTAAGCTGTCCTGCTGCAGCTAATGATTCGGATCAGGAGGAGGAGGAGGAAGCTCGTCACGATGAGCGTTATCGTCGCTTCGAAATTATCGCGAATACGGTGCATCGCGTACGGAAATTCCGTACAGACGCTCTCCGTCTGACGCTACGGATTAAAACACTACCGCGTGGGACCAACATGCTCAGCTTTGTTGAATTAGCAATACGCGACATTTACGAGTATGTAGGTGCAGGTGGCTCTCGACGGAAAAACTTGACCGTCGACAGCGTTTCTCATTGGTCCATCAGTCAGATCAGCAATCGTGACAATCTCTGTCTGCCGAGAGCGCTCGTTGTAGGCGAGGCGAAAATCGCGCTTCAGACGAGCGATACCCTGGCGATGCGAGCCGAGTGGAACTTCATCCGCGACGGTCGTAGGCAACAGCATGAGCGAGCTGTAAAATTGTGCCAGGATGCCGATGTTCTTGTACCTCGCGAAGGTTGTGGTGTACAAGAGCTTCGTCAATTCCAGCATTATTTTACTGCTCGTGGTACAGCTTTAATTGCTTACAAGAAAGACTCGATGGACAGCGGTAAAGCACCATTTTTTTGACGAACGCAGTGATACCTGCACAACCGTAATTTTTTTGCTCTACTCCGAGCTTCATTATGACGTGATCGTCAATATTTTTGGAGCTGCAAAGACAAAATTTTTCTATACTTTTTGCAATTGCGGCTACAGTAATATCGAGGATCACAACTGTAGGCAACTGTGTTCGCGCGGCTTCGTCTCGCCACCCTTTAGCGAGAACGAAGCTTTGCAAAAATGCGCAACGTGCAATCGCAGTTTTTTCGGCGATGTATGTTTTACAACCATTTGGTTGCGGGTTCATACAAAGCGAAGCACAAGCAATTGTGCGATGTGCTGCAGATTTGTCTTACCTGCTGCAAAAGCGTGAACCGGCAGCGCGGTAAGCACGAGTGCGGCAAAAATTGGTGTCGACATTGCAAGTCGACACTCGGTTATAATCAACACTTTTATACAGCCGAAAAAAATGATGCTTCAGCGAAAAAATATTTTTATGTTTTCTACGATCTGGAAACGATGCAAGAAGCATCGTATCGAGGCGATGAAAGCATAAAGATGCACGTCCCGAATGTCTGCGTTGCACAGCAAGTCTGCACGGATTTCTGACGACATTTCAGAATGGTGTCCCTCGTGCGGTGTGCGCGAGCATGTATTTACCGAAGATCCCGTTGTCAGCTGCTACAGCTTGTAGTACGCGACCAAACCCACTTTGAAAATATAATATGCATCGCACACAACGCACATTTTTTTGAAAATTTTTAGATGAAATAAAAAGTGGGCAGCAGGGGTGTAACGTTGGGAAAGAATGCCTCATATATATATATATATATATATATATATATATATATATATATACATATATAGGTCGTTCATGGTCAAATCAAAAATCAAAAATTTGTTGCTTCTTCAACCTACCGTAAATATGTTCCAGAAACAGTTTCCAGTGCACCTGAATTTTTTCAGATTTTTAAATTACTTTTTACCAAAATGGGAGGGAGCCAAAGATGTCAATTTTGGCAATAATTGGGTTTTCAGCACTAATTAATTAATTCATAGCTCTTCAGGGAAGCATTTTTCACTATAAACATAAATATACTTTTTTTCTGTAAAATTTTCTGAATTTTTTAATAAAAGTACCCTTAATATGTTATTATAGCCATTTTTGGATACGGGGAAAGGTCCGACTATATCGAGACTAATTTTCTCCATGGGTGATTGCGGCGTGTCCGTAATTAGCATAGGTTGTTTGGTTTTGACTCGAACTAGTTTTTTTAACTGACATGTGAGGCATTTACGTATGAAATTTTGTACATCTTCTTTAATATTTTCGCAATAATATCTTTGTTTAATCCGTTTATAAGTTTTATTGACTCCCTTGTGCCCTCCTATGGCTGTATTGTGTAATTCTTCCATGATTCTAACTCTATCTTTTTCAGCTATATATTTAATTATTCCCAAGCAAATTATAATTTTTACTGGTATTCCCTTCAATATGAGTCTTAATTTAATTAACACGTCGTCCCATAATACGTTTTCAATATCCTTGCTCTTAGCAATGCTAATAGAACAAATATTCTCTTTTTCAATCAATCTCTTTAAAACCTTGAATGCAACGGTTATATTATTGAGAATCTCAGTAGTGCTTAAGGCTTGTTTGCCGCGTGTAACGATAGCGAAATGTAGTTTATTATTTCTATTCGTGATTTTAATTTCTTCGGCTTCTAACTCGGAAAATCTGGGTAATTCATTACGCGTGTGCAACTGTCGGGCTCCTTTGTCACTCGGCGTTCCGTCCGAAGTTATAAAATAAATGTAATTATCTTTTCGCATAAACAATTGTTCTTTACATTCGACAAATATCTTTCCATATTTTCTTTCTTTATTTATAACAGGCTCAACGTTTTCTTTTTCTATATTTGACTCTATTGCGAATTTTAATTGGTTATTTTGCGAATTTTCTAAGTCAATGTCTGGTTCATTGGTCGTCTCGACTTTTTCGGCGTTATAGTTTTCAGGTACGTCGTTATTTTGGTTTTTATCACGAGGGATTTTAGCGCGTTTCGGTCGGTTTTCTCGATAGTTCGGTATTTGTATTTTTCCTGTCCTACTACTAGTACAGGTTCCTCTTGTTGTGTCTCCTCGGACTGCTCGACGGGGTTTCTCGAGAGAGCATCTGCGTTCACATTAGCTTTCCCGCATTTGTACACGATATCGTAGTCGTAAGCGTTTAATTTAATTCTCCAGCGACTCACTTTTGACGTTAAATCGGTTGAATTTTTGAACCAGATCAAAGGTTTGCAATCCGTGACAATTGTAAAGTGTCTTCCGAGTAAATAAGGTCTAAATTGCGACACAGAATATAATATTGCTTAATATAATAGGCTTCTCGAGAGTACGAGTCGTACCTGCTTTCGGTGTCGGAAAGTACTCGCGACACGTATCCTATCGGTCGATCTTTGCCTATTTCTCCTTGACTTAATATACCTCCTATAGCATGTAAACTAGCGTCGCACGTTATTATAAAAGGCTTTGAAAAATCTGCAATTTGTAATACAGGTTTGCTACAAAGTTTTTCTTTTAATATATCTTGCTAAACCTTTGAGTAACTTACTAAAGAAAGACGTAGAACTTGTATGGAATGAGCAAACTCAAGAAGCATTTAAGTTACTCAAAGGTTTAGCAATGCCCGAAAAATTATGTACAAATCGGCGATAATAACCTGCTAGTCCCAAAAATTCACGAATATTTTTCTGAGTTTTAGGTAATGGAAAATTTCGTACTGCTTCTAATTTCTTAGGATCCGGTTTGACTCCTTCTTTAGATAACAAATGTCCCAAGTAAATAACTTCTTTCTTTAAAACCTCGCATTTATCCGGTTGCAATTTTAAATTAGCTTCGCGTAATCTTTTCAAAAATTTCTCGAATTTAATGTTGTGTTCCTCGATAGTTTTCCCGTATATAACAGCATCGTCCAAAAATAAAAATATCTCTTTACCTTGCATATCTTTAAAGATTTTATCAACACAACGCTGAAATGTTGCTGGCGAGTTCGAAAGACCCATTGGCATTTTAGTAAATTCATACAAACCGTTCGAAGAGCAAAGGGCAGTTTTATGTCTATCAGCTTCATGCAACGGAATTTGGAAAAATCCCTGAGCTAAATCAAACACTAAAAAATATTCTGCTCCACCTACTTGATCGATAATATCTAATATTCGGTAGCGGATATTTGTCTTTTATAGTTATATCATTTAATTTTCGAAAATCAACAACTACTCGATATCATTTATTACCTTTACTGTCCGGAGATTTTGTTACTAAAAATACAGGCGATGAATAATTAGAATTAGAAGGCTGAATTACACCTCCCTCAAGCATTTCTTGTATTTGATTATCGAGTTCCTGTTTAAGAGCGTGAGGAAATCTATAAGGTTTAGTACAAATAGGCACATCGCTAACAGTTAGTATTCGATGTTTAATAAAATTTAAAGGTCACGATCATTAGTGTTGAAATGCACATAAATATTTTCCGGATTTTGGTTAACATAAATACTTTTATCCCGTACACAAAAATTTTCATTATCTTTTTCATTAATAAATTCATAACTTTCTTCCATTCATTCATTATTTTCTTCAATTAATTCATTATTCTCTTCAATTAATTTATCATTTCCTTGATCAAATATATTTCGTTTATCATCAACATAAGAATTATCATAACCGCGGTCTGTCTTCCCTCCTTCACTCAGATCGCTTCTTACTCGGGTATTTTTAGATTCACCTTTTACCCTCTTTTCTAGTTTCGTATCTATCGGTTCTATTTCCGTAGGATACTTTTCAAAAGGAATTATTTGTCCATTAACTTCAATATAATTTTCAAAATAATTAATTGTCGCTTCGTTTTTACGAAAGAAATCATTATCTAATATGCCAGCTTCCGTTATGGGAAAATTATCGTCAACTAAATGAAAGTCTGTTGACACGTTATTGAAATCTACTGTCACTTTGCCAAGAGTGGAAATATATTGGGTTGTTATGCCTTTTAATCTTATAATCTCGTTCGTGTTTATGTTAGTATAGGGCGATACCTCCGACTTACGCACTAAACTAACAGAGGCTCCGGTACCAAGCATAAATTCTAATGGCTTGTTAAAATCTCCGATGTCTACTCTGATGGTCAGCACCGTGCTCGCGCGACTCAAATTTATAGTTTCGGTGCGGATGTGGGAATATTCCTCTCGTTGGTATCGTTCGGGCGCGTGCCAGATGTCATCTCTCTCCGCGCGCCCTCCTGAGAAAGAGAATCGGCGTTTCCCTGCGCGACGTTACCCGAGCGCATGTCCCGCTGTAGCTTGAAACAGGCATTACGCGTATGCCCTTGAATACCGCAATAATAACACGTCGGTCTAAATGTATTTTGATTGTTAGTATTGTTACGATTTGGATTATTTGAAGATCTTAAATTTTCACTATTATTATATCGCGGATTTTCCGTAATCCTTCGATTAAAATTATTATTATTGTGATTATTATTTTGTTGGTTCGGAAAAAATCCGTTGCGCTGTCTATTTTCGGTATTACATCCTCCGAAATGGGTATTATTAGGTCGTTTTTCGATTCGAAAATTTTGATTGTTGCGCGGTGGGGGTCCTCGGTCTCGTTCGTAGTCACGCGTGTCGCTCTGTCGGTGCAGATGTTGCAGGGCGAACTGTCGACAGTTTAGTGTCACGTGTCCGATCTTTCCGCAAAATCCGCACTTCATCGAACTTTGGTCATAGTCGACTACGTGCACCTTGCGCGTTTCTCTATTCTTAAATTTGGCGTCCGGTAACTCATCATCGTCGATCGCGCAACCCGCATATTCGCGTTCTATCTCAATGGCCTGTTCGCGAGCATCTTTTAACAATTCAATGTAACTTTTCAAAATATTGCCTCGCGATACTTATCAAAGATGCTACCGCGTTTTATTTGTATTTTTGGTGCACCTCTTACGATTCTCACAGATCAAGGTAGTAATTTCATGTCAAGTTTAATGAGACGAGTAGCAAAGAAATTTCGTATTAAACCAGTAAAAACAACTGCGTATCATCCTCAATCTAACGGGTCCTTAGGAAGATCACATCACTCATTGACCGAATATATTAAAACGGCTTTAGACAAGGAAACTTGGGACGAATGCTTAGAATTAGCGACTTTCTGTTACAATACCGTGCCTCACGAAGGTCATCAGTTTACGCCATACGAGTTAGTTTTCGGACGTTTAGCACGCGTTCCTTCGAATGAGCCACTCGAACCGGAAGATCTCATCCCCACATACAATGATTACGTCGTGAACCTTAGTACACGTTTGAACGAACTCCAAAGAATTGCTCGCGAAAAATTAATTGAATCGAAAATCCGCTCAAAATATTATTATTAAAATCAGAATGAAAAATAAAAAGATTAAAACAGTAAACACAAATAGACTTCGAGTTTCATATATAGAGCCTAAGGAGGTCTAAAAAAAAATACGCACCCACGTCGTTTGTACTCATTTCAAAAATATTAAATAAAAAAAGCATGAATACGTGTATCCACTAAACAAACGCCTAACAAAATCAAGAGTGAAGAGTTCAAATATAAATAAAGAAAGCGATATCTCCCTCTAGGGAAAAAAACACCACACCAGCCACAACCCAGTTTATGACAAGGCTCCCACTGTAAATCACTTCCTTTGATCGGTTTAATAACATCAACCACCTAAAGAAAAATCAATAACAATAAACAAATAATGAACAAACACGCGATAAAGCATAATATAAAAATAATATACAATACACAAACTTTTATTTACCTCACACATTTCGTTGAGAATCAAAAGAAACTGTGACGAACACCACTAAAATCCCCGACAGACTGATGCCGAATCAGCCTGCATCACGCGGACGAGCTAGGAAAATGAGAGAAATCGAGTACCTCAAACTAGGAAAAGAAAGTAGGGAGAAACACATGTCCTTAAGAAAGAGGAGCTTGGGAAAGAAAGTAATAAAAACTCGAAACCGACGAAAGTGCATGATGGGACCTCCTACGCACGCCAGGAGGAATGTTGAAATTTTATTTTCAACATTCTTTTTCTGGTGGGGTGGAATTTTATTGCATAAAATCAATTGAAAATATAAATTGTAAAATGAAAGGAGAAAAGTATTCTTAAATATAACATTAACTCCAACAAACACATGCATATACTAATCAACATTCTTTATGTTACAGTCATCTATCATTCATATACAAATTGAAAAATAAAAATAAATCATACACCTGCCTATCCCTATCACACTACACAAAAAATGTTTTTTTTCACATACTATAAATAAAAACTTTCTATCCATTATTGTAAACATTTTTCTATCAATCTTATATGTAAAATACGAAAAATATCCATTATTGTACAAATTTTTTTTCCTCTTATATGTAAAATACGAAAAATATCCATCATTGTAAAAACTTTTATCAGTAATAATGCGCAATGAAAAGTCATTTCTGTACACACCAGAAACAAAAAAAAAAAAGAAAAACCTTCATCAAAATTTATGTATTAAGGAAAAGTACCTCACAACAAATTATGTAAATAAATAATGATGTGCGGAAGAATGAATTACCCATCATTACCTATAAAACACACACACATAAAATTTTACGAACGTCGCGTTTCACTCATCCGTTCTGGGCGGGGAGGTGTAATGGAATCCCCGATTCCATTACGCGCCTACAACGCCAATTTAAATAGGTCACACAATTTTTACGCACGAAACAAGAAACACACATACGTCATCACACGAATCGTCATCGCAGCAGCCGCAAGAAGCAGTATTACCCACCACAACGTATTCCTACAAAAATAGGATTAGAGGCGTAGCGACAAACCGCGCTCTAGGCGAAGATCATCCGAAAGAATGGCTAACGCCAAGAAAAAAATGACGGCGACGAAATAAAAAGATGTCACTAAACGAGTAGCGATATTCCTGACAAAAAGCGACGAAAATTAAAATAGCTATGCGGAGAGCAAGCATCGGTCGAGCACGCTCCCCTGAAAACAAATCGGGAAAAGCTACACATAACAGTACGCAGGCGATGAAAAGCAGCAGGAGAGCTGTCACAAGACGCTTTTCCTAAAAACTCAAGGTAATAAAAATTTTACGAGGTCACGCAAAGTCAAGAGGAAAGTCGTGAGAATATTAGGTACTCCTAAATATGGAAAATCAAGGCTACAGAATTTCCAGTATATAAAGGCCGGGAGCAAAAGGGTGCACGTAGTCAGTTTTCTTTAAGTCGCCTTACAAGTCGAATCGCTGCAAGTCACCAGACCACTAAATTCGAACCAGCTTATAAGTTAATATTGAATCGCTACCAGTCGCGAGTAAGATCAGTAAAAAAAAAGAATTCATCGCTGAAAAATATAGACTTTTGGAAATAGTTGAATTACTCGGGAAAACAAACAGTTTTACCTCCGTGGTACCAAGATGTATAAGTGCCACGATCACTGAGACACACCATCCTCTCTCATCGCTAATAAGAGAGACGACACATTAAGGCGCCCATCTGTCTGCACCTGCTCGAAGGAGGAACGAGCCGAAGGGATCCGAGACGCACACCATCTTGACCGCACTGAACCACCGACACCAGGCTTAAGGAGCGACAAGGACCCACAGCTGCAACCTCCTGCCGCTCGCATCTCTACACACGCACACACACTCACGCATATATACACTACAAGGTACTTTTCTCTTCTCTAATACAAGTGAAATACATTATAGTAGTTGCTTTAAAACTTAACCGCGTCTAAATGATTTCATTATCCGGCTCCCTTTCCCGGAAGGCAGTGACCGCATCTGCGGTAGCCAAAAGGGATTTCCTTGTAAATCTAAATAAATAATAAATAACAGCAGATAGGGACTCGAATAAAAGTAAGTATATTGGTGAGTTGCGTTCATTCCGACGTAACAATCGAATCGGGACAATTCCTAATCATAGAGGGCTATGTAAGTAACAAATTCACTTGAAAATTTTCATTTTTGTGGAGGGTAAGTAGATAGGTACAGCCGAAATTATTAAAATTATCCATACTGGGAGCATGTTTTCGAGATTTCGTAGATTTCCTTGTAAAAATTGGACTAGAGAACACGTAGAAATTTCGAATTCGAATATTCATCGTGTTGTTTAAAAGTTATGCCCAAAATAGCTAAGAGTATCCGTACTGGGCACACTCCCCCTATATCTATTATATGCATAGATATAAATATATATACACACAACATTTAGGTACATAATACTACATACGGATGTGTGTGAGCGCGCGCGCATGCACACACACACGTATATATATATATATATATATATATATATATATGCATACACGAACATCAGAATCGCGATGTATACAATTACAAAACCCTGCAAATAAAGAGTTGTTTCCTTTTTTGCGCTAAAACACGCGCGCTCATACGTAAATGTGGGCCGTATGAAGTATTTATTATACAGTTTATATAATCAAACATATATTTACCATCAGCATTGTAAAAAACATAAAATGACAGAGTTTTATAACTGTATAGAATGAGAACAAATCATACGGAGTCATTTTGGCGATTCTACAAGTTTTTCCCGATTTTCTGGATGAAAAAAAATCCTACAAAATTTTAAGGGGCAGATTTGAATTCAGCGGGAAAAAATACATACAAATATCGTTTATAAACATTAAGTAAAAAAAAATTCCATTGATCTACAGTGACTTTTGTGATTTTTTTGCGAAAACCGTCAACTTTAACGAGTTATCCTGGACCATACAGTAAACATCAACATTTCTGGTCATTTTTCTGTGATTTCTGATAGTTCAAACATCATCTTCAAAAAATTTCATGTTGATCGACCGACTGGATTTGGACTTATTTGATTTTGAAACAGGAAAAGTCGAAATATCCCATAGTGCGGTGCCCGTGACACTATTTACTTCTATATTGGTGTTCGGATTTTTCATTATACAAAAAAGAATACTTATCATTACTGTTGGTAAGGTTTTTGGGCTTATTAGAATGTTTTCTGAGCTAAACTATGATTTCCAACAAAAATATTAGTTAAAAGGCTGCTCATCTTTATAATATATGAGTGTATAATCCACAAATGCTAAAATCACGTTTTTTTTCTTCAGCCCGAAATGTGAAAGGACCGTTAAGTTAGCCGCAAGTGTTAGGATCGTGAAGTTGACAGCAAAGCTATATACAGATGAGGATTGTTTTCTCAAGAAAATATAATACTTAATATATTACGATATTTAGAATTAAGAAGTCGCCGGTGCATACTCTGCGTTCCGGAGCTGTATCAGTAACTAGCTTGCCAGGGTAGCCGATGACAAGGTTCAGGATGTTTTCAGTGTCTTGGTATAAAAATCATTTAAGTACTGTGTCTAGGTGTACAGGGTGGCCGATGACGAGGTCTAGGTGGAGCGCTCCGTGGTTTTTGGTGTCTAGGTAAATGAATCATACGAGGATGGCGTCTAGGTGTATAGGGTGGCCGATAACGAGGTCTGGGTAGTTCGCACCGTGCTTTTTGGTGTCTAGGTGTAGATATAATTCAAGGGTGGTGTATATCAGAACAATCAGTGATTTCATGTTAGTGATAAAAATGTTACCAAAAAGCTGTGGTCGAAAGGTGCTAAAGATGTTTATATTTTATTTGTACTACGTTGAATATGAAATACTCAAAAAAAATTTACTAAAAAGGATTTAAATCTCTAAAAAAAATTAACTTTTAAAAAAGTAAAAGGTTAGGCGAGTTTGATATATTCCGCAACAAAATTACAGATAGATAAGAACTGAGATCAATCAAACAAAGTCAAGTTTATTATATTTAATCGTAATGAATCAAAGAACAACTCAAGATAATTACTACGTCACTTGCCATGCCCGTTTCATTGTACTTATAATGTTTGTGTGACGTTCTAATATATATAAAAAGGAAATTTAGTTGTTCACCAATAAACAAATTGAAACAGGCATGGCAAGTGACGTAGTAATTATCTTGAGTTGTTCTTTGCTTCATTACAATTAAATATAATAAACTTGACTTTGTTTGATTGGTCTCAGTTCTTTTCTATCTGTAATTTTGTTGCGGAATATATCAAACTCACCTAACAGTTTACTTTTTTAAAAGTTAATTTTTTTTAGTATACATATGTCGAATTCCACCAAAAATCGGCTATAATTCGAGACCGTTTCCTGGAATTTTAATATTGAGTGCACGCTTTTAGTTTTACGGCAGTAACATGCTATGGAGTATGTAGTACCCTAAAAAAATAGGGCCCAAAATCCCAGATGCTTGTGACATCCTTTTTTATGGCCCATAAGACCGCTAAAATCAATTGAAAATTCTTTGATAAATAATAAACGATATCTTTTGCTCAAAAGAAATATCTGATGGTGGTTTGAGGCAAAGCAATGACATTTTACAATTTCCGTAATATTTCCCAGTTTTTTATGACCCGAAAATGATTTTTTTACTCTATAAGATGCTTTTGGCGCGACATTCAAATTTATAAATATCGATTTTGATATAATAAGTGAATTCTTTTTAGAGTAATTGATAAATATCATTTTTGTTTATTATATTTGAAAATCTAAGAACATAATAAGTTTAGGCTTATGTCCATAGTAGGTACAGTGTATTTGTTTTGAAAGCGAGAGAGACAAATACAGAATGATCGGCAGAGAGAATTATTGGAAATATACGTTGCGCGCGCGTCTACAGAATAGATACGAGTTTAGTGCTCGGGAATGTGAGAGAGGGGATTGCTTACGGCGCTATGACCACAATTCAATTATATGATCCTGCAGCTACTTTGGGCGCGAAATTCAAATTGAAAATATTTGTTTTCGTACGTAATAAGTTAAAAATTTACTGAAAATTATATTATAATATCTTTTAGATTATTTTGATAAATTTTTTAGTTTTTTTTTTATAATTGAGGTAAATTTTTTCAAAATTAACTTAATTTCAAATAACATACTTTATTTACAAAAAATAAATAAATTAATTTTTTAACACAATTTTTAAAAATAATTAAAAAATATTTCAATTAATACCAATATAACACTTAACTTTTTAGTTTTCGCAATCGTTGGTTAATTCATTTAAATATTCAATTTGATTATTCGCGATCGAATATCGTTGTTTTCTGCCTTTGCAACGCAGTTTCTGTGGTTCATCAATTTTACATAAAATTTGTGATGGTAATACAATTTGAATGTCTGCTGGATGAGGCCACTCAAATGATTTTTTGCTTCTTTTTAAAAATTTTGTTGTAATTAGATCTCCTTCGATTTGTGTAATCAAACCAGGGTACCAAATGTTATCATAGATTACACTCATCCATTCGTTCATTTGGAATGTAATGTCGGTGGTTTCTGTTGTATCAGAAGACGAGTCATCGATTTCATTTTCTTCAGTTGATCATGAAACTTTACTACTTGACAAAATGTAGTGATCACAGTGACTCGAAGTACAATCTGGACAAGTCAAATAACGGAAAAAAAGTTCATTTGGTTCCGATTCGTCCCACACAACTTGATGAACTTTTGTAGTTTCCTTAACTGGTTTCAAGGCTTCAGGCACTACTTTACGAATTTAGAAAATATCTTCTGTTTTTATGATGTAACATTTGATGACCGACCCACTCTTATTAATGAAATTGCTCATATCAATGGCACAAGTAATGTCATTATCATTTGCAACAAACCTATCACACATTTCTTTTACACCCCCTCCAATGGCATCAGTCACACTTTTTCCGTGACCAGCGGATGTGAAGTTCCACGTGGCGTGTTTAAGATGCAGTTTTCTTGAAAAGTAATTAAACAGAAAAAAATTGGTTTTATTTTTATATTGTGTGAAAGGCCCATCACTCTGAAAGTGTAATGTTTCGACATTGGGCAATGACGTTTTTATTCGACTCAAAATAGGTTGAAGTAAAGTCCATACTGCAACTGCATCGTGACTCAAATCATCAGAAAGTACAGCAAAAGATTCGAATTTGATTTTGTCTTCTTCGTTTTTATAGTAGAATCCCCCACTGTGAACGGATATTTGTTTTTTTGAAGCGCCAAAATTCAATTTATTGAATTCTATGATTAAATCGGCAACGGTACATCGAATTTGATGTTTTGACATTATTTTCACATCATAAGTGCGACCCTTGGCACCTTCGCGCGTGACCTTCTCTGATTTCGAACAATTATAATAGGTTTCAGATTGTAATTGAGAGGTATTAGGCAACTTACGATCTTTGCAACTGATGCACCTTCGAATCATACATTTTTCATTTTCGGTATTATAACAAATACTTTGTACATATTCGGTAAGACTTTTCTGTTCGTTATTTTGTGCAGACGAATTCTTTGAAACTTCATTTTCATATTTTCATGAATTGCGCATAAACAAGTTTCCCGAGCTGAAACCTTCAGCTTTGAAATCCACCATGGTTTTAATTTATAAAATAAACCTCGAGATATGTTTCCAACAGTTGCACAATATTTCTTGTGCAGATTTTGTACAGTATCTGCCAAATAGCGTTTTTGCTATTTTACCTTTTTCCTAACGACAAAATGTCCAGCTCCTGGAGCTTGGGAAGAGTTTTCATCAGAAATAAAAAAATTTTGTACAGACGAATACAATTTTTTTTTTTCTAAGAAAAGTCGCAGATTTTGGTTTCGTTTTATTATTTTTTCGGTAATGCTTCTTCACAATATTCTTCGCAGACCTTCTTCCATAACAATTCATTAATTGACTAAATGATTTTTTGTCGCAAGACTTTTCCATTTGATCTCTTTTAATTTTTAATTCTTGAAACATCGACGTATAGACTATCAACTCACGCGAGAATCGTTGATTTGCGTTATAAAGTGTTTTTGTCCTTTGTTTTGATTTTTCCAAACGCTTCATCAAACGCTCATATTGTTTACTTGAGTCTTGCAACCTTTTATTCAGGCCTACATTTTTTTTTTCTCAGAGACCTTTCTATTCGTCTATCAAGGAGATTTTCTTGAGTTAATCTTCTATTTTCACATGAATCATTATTGAAGCTGGTTCTCATCAAGATGGAGGTGACTAGATGCATTACTGTAAAAAGTTATTTAAAAAACATTAAATTATTTGTTAAAAAAATCAAACTTTATTATAATATCATCATATTTAATAAATTCTTGAAATTGTAGAATAATTATTACTTGATCTTTTCTTGTTTCTTATTAATATAATGGTTTCTCAATCTTTCTTTATCAATAAGCTTTTTCCTTTTTACATCGTCCCTTTTTTGCTGTGACTGCAGCCTCTTTTTTGCTTTCCGTCGTTCGATTTTTTCCTCAAAGAGAACCACTTGAAAACGAATTTTTTGAAACTGAACGGTGATTTTTTCAAATAACGATTCCTTAAATAAATATGATTTATAATATTCAACAGAACAATCAAATAATAAAATGTTTTTTACCAAAATTTAAGAAGACTTACTTGCTGTAAATATTTGGAAGTGTACACGCAAGTGTGTAAGTATAGCACGCATTGACGATCGTATAAAGTTACTCGAAACAAAAGGTTCATATAATACTTTGGATTATTGTCATAGCGCTGTAAGCAATCACCTCTCTCGCATTCCCGAGCACTAAACTCGTATCTATTCTGTAGACGCGCGCGCAACGTATATTTCCAATAATTTTCTCTGCCTATCATTCTGTATTTGTCTCTCTCGCTTTCAAAACAAATACACTGTACCTACTATGGACATAAGCCTAAACCTATTATGTACTTAGACTTTCAAATATAATAAACAAAAATGATATTTATCAATTACTCTAAAAAGAATTCACTTATTATATCAAAATCGATATTTTTAAATTTGAATGTCGCGCCAAAAGCAGCTTATAGAATAAAAAAATCATTTTCGGGTCATAAAAAACTGGGAAATATTACGGAAATTGTAAAATGTCATTGCCTTGCCTCAAACCACCATCAGATATTTCTTTTGAGCAAACGATATCGTTTATTATTTATCAAAGAATTTTCAATTGATTTTAGCGGTCTTATGGGCCATAAAAAAGGGTGTTACAAGTATCTGGGATTTTGGGCCCTATTTTTTTAGGGTACTACATACTCCATAGCATGTTACTACCGTAAAACTAAAAGCGTGCACTCAATATAAAAATTCCAGGAAATTGTCTCGAATTAAAGCCGATTTTTGGTGGAATTCGACATATACGTGTACGTGAAAGAAGTTATGATTAAGATATACATACCAATCAATCCTTGAACTTTGTGTATGTCCTCAAAAGTCACTGTCTGCACCTCGTTTGCAACAGAACGTTTAAGATTATAGTAGCCTAGAAAAGATATGTCCGTATATTCTTTAACAACAATTTCAAAAGGAACTAAATTTTGGATTTCTCTTGCTTTGGATTGTGCTACAACTCGGCGGCAATAAGCACCATTTATTTCGGCGACCTATAAAAATATGGAAAGCAAATGAAGGTACCTATATTATTATTAGAAAGAGCAGTAAAAGATTTACTTACTCGATTGGAAATGAAGCCATTCAAGTGTTTGTTGATTAATCCAGAGCCCCATATGAGAATCTCAATTCTTTTAGAATCGTTTGATAATGTAAATTTAAATAATAATTCATTATTCTCTTCCTGCTTCGCATGGAGCGATTATAGCATCAATGTAGCCAGTAACATTCCTAAAAAGTAAAAGTGCACACAAAAAATATTTACATAAAAAAAACTTGAAAAATATAAAACATAACCTTCAAAATATAATGAAAAATAAGAGTAATTACGTTGTTGCATCTGGATCCTCGAATTCTTTGAATTCTTCATCAGTTGTAAAGTATGATTTAAGATCCATGATTTTTCACTTTTTATACTATCGTTTTAAGTTTTATCAAAAATAAACGTATAAAAATTATCACATTAGAAAAACAGGATCGTCTATTGCATATGCATCAGGCTCAGGCAGCTTAATCAAAGAAAATTGTGGGAAAGCAATATTCACACCTCGTGTGCGACCAACTTCACGGTCTAAACACTGGTCAGATTGATCACACCATGTATAAAATGAGAAGTAACACGATTTAAGCTTTTTTTTGTCAATATTTTTGTCGGAAATCAAAGTTAAGCATAAAGTAAATATGTAAATAAGTCAAAAAACCAGAATTAGATTATAATCAATTATAAATAATGAATTGAAATATTTTCTGCGGCCAACTTCACGGTCCTACCACTGATCACACTGAACAAAATTGAGATACTGAATTCGAGTATTTGCAACCAGACACGATTATTTTATAAAAAAACGACTTATTGGCCAACAATATTTTTCTTGAAAATCAAAGTTTATCACAAGATATACATATGTTGATACGTAAAATAACTTGAGTACAATAAGCATAAGTATATTTTTCTTACGATGAAAAATTGCGACACCAACATAGAAGTAAATAGTGTCACGGGCGCCGCGGCTTCGTCTGCTTCTCAAACTCGCCTTCGTGGCGCTACCGCGCCACTTGATATCTACAATGACCGGGGATGTTGATTTTAAATGCGACTGGTTTATGCCTAAGACATGCAGCCCATTATCCCGCGCTACAGCACAGAGGTCGTGTAAGTTGGGCTCAATTGATTGAGCATTCGAGAGCACAATATTCAAGAACCGCTCAGAGTTCGCCATAGTCGATTAATAGCATTTTCTGCTCAATTTGCTTGCGCAGCAGGGGACACTTAGCCTGATCAGTAGCAGCGTGCGCTGTGCTTGTATACCTGGCGGATACACAGTTGTTGCAACGTAAGGACGCCTTTTTTTTGCAAGTCTTGCTCTCGTGAGCACCGGCGCAAAACCCACAACATGCATCCTTGCTGGATTCCTTCGCTATATGGCCGAACCGTTGGCATTTAAAGCACTGTTTTACGACAACATGATCTGAGATACGACAGGCAGACCAGTTGATGTTGACCCTTTTGCGGTTGAGTAGCGCGTATCGAAACATTGGCTTGGTCTCGAGGACGCATGAGCGAGACTTCTTATCGCAGGCTGGATAGATGTAGACAGGTTTCACATCCTCTCTAGTCGCGTCCGGTATATTTTGGTTAATGATGTATGATACGATTTGGTCGGCCGTCAGTTCAACTGGAATATCGTGCACAATAAGATGAGGATTCATTTTGGTCTCTTCCTTAACCTCTAAGCCCGCTCTAGCTAGGTCCGCCGACGTACGCAGGGCGTCGAGGGAGCTACCTTCGACACGCACTGAACTATGAGGACCGTTGGATACTTGTTGCACATTTATTTTAAGGTTAGCCGGATTAATTGCGTAGCGGAGAGCGGCCTTGGTTTCTTTAGAAGAAGGAAAGGTAGGGTTAGCACTGTCGATCGGTCCAATCATGACGTGTTCCGAGGTGTTAATTGGAAAAGCTTTGCCACGGCTGAGTGAGATCACTTTGACGGACGAGGACTGAGTTTGGCCGAGTCGCATGGCCGTGTCCGCTGTCCAGCAGATTACAAGTAAGACGCTCTATTTTACTGCACGCGCGTGAGAGAGTGTCGATACATGACCCGGTAAGTGCCTCGGCCGACAGCTTGCTAATATAGGCACTCGAAATTTTTGTAATCGCCTCGTGAACCGATTTAACAACGTTCTGAAGTTTTAACTTCCCAGGTGGTAGCCTCTCATTCCCTATGAAAGCAAGCAGCGCGTTATAACTCTTGTTGACTTCGTCCACGAGAGAGTTCACTTGGTCAACGATTAGACCCAGCGGTCGAGAACTCCCGGAGTTGGAGATCGAATTTGCGAACTCGACACTCATAGACTCGGACGCATCACCGTTATCACTATCACTCACTGAGAGAGAGAGAGAGAGAGAGAGAGAGAGAGAGAGAGAGAGATACGGGTTAGTATAGCAAGAGTCGCTCACATGCGTTTGAGCTCGGGCCGGTATGGAGTAGACAGCGAGATAGAGAGAGAGAGAGAGAGTCGCGCTCGGGTCTGCTTGGAGTAAAAGGGGGAGTGCTGGCATAGCTCGTATGCGTGATATAGCTTTTCTTTAAAAATTATTTATCATTATTTATAAATAAACAAATAAAAGTAGGTAACCCATCGATGACAGACTTTTTGTTCATGACAGTAGCGGTCGTAAATCATGTTTATTAATCTTATTAGCTTCTGTTGATATAAACATGGGCTTCTGTTTACATAAACAACTGGCGCCAGCCACGGGACTGGTGACGTCACTTTAGGCCACGCCCAGTCTCTCCATAACAGCCCATATACTACTTCCCGTACATCTAGATACCGTTATCGAATGATTTTTACACCTAGAAACTAAAAACCACGGTGCGGACTACCTAAACCTCGTCATTGGCCACCCTGTACATTAAGTCACCACCCTCGAATGATTTCTACACCTAGACAACAAAAACTACGGAGCGCACCACCCAGACCTTGTCATTGGTCACCGCATACATCTAGACACCACTTTAAAATAAATTTTACACCAAGACACTAAAAACCACGGGGCAAATTACCTAGACCTCGTCATCGGCCACCCTGTATATTTAACCCTGTTGAAAAAAATGACGTCATTAAATGACGTTATAAACTGACGTCATTAAATGATGTTATAAACTGACGTCATCAAATGACGTTATAAACTGACGTTATTAAATGACGTGATTAGACGTGTCACAAATTGAAACAAAAAATAACGTTATTTTATGACGTCATTTCTTGAATATTTTGATTGTATAAAATTGACATTTTTTCGTAGTATCTAAAAGTCTTAAATATTTAAAACTTGATAAAAATAAATGGTTTTACAGGTGCCATCATCTGAATGGTAGCACGGAAAATGTAGGCTAATGCCTGGAAAATTTTGTTATTTCATTCTTTGTTGTTTATTAAAATTATCAAAAATTATTAATTCGTTGGACATTCGCCCCCATTTTTCGCAAAAAATTACAACATAAATCATACACTATCATAATTTTTTAAAGTCAGTGGATAATTAAGTTAAATGTTGCAAAAGACATAATATATTTACGATTCCTCTACTTCCGTAGGAATATTTGTAACAATAAAATCAAGTTCTATGATTTTTCAAATAAGATAGCCTAAACATATGTATAGGACTTAACGAGTATTTTTATTCAAACATTCAGGAAATTTTATAAAAAAAAGTATTTGAGTAGTTTTAGTTAAAAATGAATCTATTATTAGCTAAAAATCATTAAAACAGGCAAAAATGCAAAAATTTCTTGAAATTCCAACTTTGACCAGCCATAACTCGAAGCCAAGTGAAGGGATCGGGCTGAAAATTTTTTTTGAGAGTCAAGGGTATCGTATTAAACTAATATATGCAGTTAGAACCATAACACAAATATTTATCTTTTACTTAACAGAGAATCACCCATATATAAATATAAAGAACCCGCCTTATAAAATTTTGGGAATAAAATTGGAGAATCTTTGTTTAATCAAAGATGGCAATTTTTTATGTTTTAAATCAATAAATTATGAAATTATCAAAGTTATGATTTTTACATATAGCCTCCATCTTAGTGCTTTAAACAAAAAAAAATACTTATTAGATTTGACAAAATACTACTCAATATAAAATGTAAAGATGACAGTCTTAACTCTGTTAAACGCAAAGAATAAATAATATTTTTCAAAAATAAATAATATATACATTAATGAAAATAAAATACTAAAGTAATAAGCTTCATTACAATAATATATCGAAACGAGGCAGAACTTTTCGTATACAATATCCAATTGGTAAAATGACCCTTAAGTTAATGAATTATTGTCTAAAAGAATGAGCACCAGATGTACATCGAATCTACTGATAAAGAAATTCTACCTCCCTGTCCGATATCCAGGTGTCAGGGTGACCTCTAGGTCCACGGAAATGAGCACTATGTGTACATCTAATCTACTGAAAAACAAATATGTATCTCCCTGTAGACGATGTCCAGGTGTCAGCGTGACCTCTAGGTCGGCGAGACATCGTCTAAGGGAATGAGCACCAGGTGTATATTCCAATTTACTGTAAAAGAAATTGTACCTCCCTGTAGACGATGTCCAGGTTTCAGGGTGACCTCTACGTTGACGATACATCGTCTACGAGAATGAGCACTAGGTGTACATGAAATCTACCGAAAAAAATTGTACTTCCCTGTGGACGATGTCCAGGTGTCAGGGTGACCACTAGGTCGACGAGACATCATCTACGAGAATGAGCACCAGGTGTACATGAAATCTACCAAAAACATAAATTGTACCTCCCTGTAGACGATGTCCAGGTGTCAGGATGACCTCTAGGTCGACAAGACATCGTCTACAAGAAAAGGAGTATGTAGTCAAGAAAGAGGATCCAAAATAGCTTAACATAATTTAAAGAAGACATACATTATTAGAAAACAAAGTTGAAAAATACATTAGAAACATCGAATTAATATTATGTAGATTAGTTTTTGATTCACCGCAGCCCGCGTGAATATACGCGTAAACTGAGGCCGCGACTATTAGCTTGTATGCTGTTACAAACGGAGAGGAGACAGAGTCGAAAGCGAAAAAGTAGAGGACGGGACTCGAACTCGCGGATCCGAGAGCCAGAGGCTTGTGCTCTAACCACTGAGCTAACGTCTACGATGCATCCGAAGTGCATGCATCGCTGTATGACTCAGCTGCTCGACTCTTATCGCTGACTTGTCTTGCTCCTCGCGTTGCAAACGTGTGCGTCTATGACAATGCGGCCCTAGCGCGCGGATGTATACGCTAATACGCTTATGCCGTGAATACACGCGTACACCCGGCCCGCGTAAATATACGCGTATACGCGGGCGCCCGCTGCCCTCGGTTAAAACATAATAATAATAAAAAGCCCTTTTCGAAAAAAAAACGCTGTAGTCGAAAACATCGATACACGTTGGAAGCATCCGTTTACGGCGTGTATAACAGGACCCACAGGAACTGGCAAAAGCTGGTTCCTGAAAAAATTTCTCGAGCATCTGCTACAGATGTGCGATGCTCGCATCGACAGAGTTCTGCTCTATTATACCGAGTGGCAGGAGGCCTACTGCACGGAATTCAAAGTTGGCGGGAGCTCTGCTGTACCGATCGAGTTTCAAGAGGGACATACAAAATTATTGATTTTTGAGGACTTGATGCGAGAAACATGAAACGATAAAGTTCTCGATTTGTTCTCGCGTTTGTCTCATCATCTAAATTAATTAGTTTTTCTGCTGACGCAGAATATTTTCCACCAGAAAAAGTCTTAGCGCAATATAAGTTTAAATTCAAAGTATTTGGTGATATTTTAAAATCCTCGCGACAGAGCTTAGATTCGGCATCTCGCACAACAAATCTATCCGGAAGATCCGTAGTTCTGCAGGAGGCTTACGCTACGCGCGGCCCTTATTCTTATCTTGTTCTCGATCTAACTCAAGCGGCAGTGGACGAGTATAGGGCTTGCACGTGTATATTTCCAAGCGACAAGATTTAGTACGCGTACGTATCAAAATTCAGTAAAGAGTGAAAATACAAAAGGCGTGTACAGACCTTTTCGAGTAGATAGTAGGCGAGAAACTATGGCGCCAACAACAAGGAAACAAGCTGACTGTGGCATATCCGTGGACATGAGGCATTTTAACAGAAAACCAGTTGCTGTACTGAACGCTCTTTGTCACACGGACGTCAACAACGTACGGCGCTTCTACGCACAGCCGACGAGAGGCTCGTTCGATGCATATGAGAGTGCGCTTTAAATATCTTGCAAAATGTAATCAAAATCAAAGACTCGCATATACGACGACTTCAAAAGGACAAAAATGTGCTAAGAAAATTGACAAGTTGCAATAATAAGAAATCTGTCAGCGATTGGCATAAAAAGAAACAAGTTTAACTGCAACACGGTGGTGCTTTTCAGACGCTTCTACTCGCACCTATTATTGGAGCTCTAGATTCGAAGCTATTCATCTCAAAGTCAGCAGTAGCGGAAGACTAGAATAGATCGCGCGAGAAAAATGATTATTGTGCCCAAGGATATGTTTTCGTTTATGCGAAACGTTCAGTTAGCAGCAGACACTATAGCAGCAAACAACTCATGTGAAAACTCTGTTTAAACCTGCGGCGATAATCCCTCGAGATTCGATTCCGAGATGCACACGATTCTACATTTGAATGAATTTACACATAAGCGTAAAAAATGTCAAATTGCCCAAAAAATATGTCAGAATGAAAACCCATTATCTTATTGTCATACGAATCCTCCATCCAACAAGATTAAGTGACCTTCATATGACCTTGAGGGTTATATTAAAAAAAAAATGAATATCTATCTGGACGTAAAATTTCCCGCTCTTTCAGAATCTGCAGTCAAAAATTCATTTTTCCTAGAGTACACAGCTTTGACCTTGAACTGACCTTCAAACTTACCTCATGGAGAAAAACAAATACCGGATTTGGATTCAGCGCCCCCCAAAACTTAACAGATAGATGTCTTGTATTGGTTATTGCTGATTTCTGCAATATGACCTTCAAATGCCCTTGAACCCGAGGTGCTGAGGTTAAACGAATGCCAGATTCGGACTCAGCGCGCAGAAATACATAGGAGTACATGGGTTTTGTCGATGGACATACAAGTTCATTTTTTTTTTGTGGGCTTATGTTATGCATTGTAATTCCTTAACTTAATTATGCCATTAGTGCTTACATTAATTTTGTTTGCTTATTGCAAGGAAGTATAATATGTAATTTAGAAATTTGCATCTGTTAATTATTAATTTTGCTTATTCAGATTCCTTTCTCTACTCCACGTCTGTATTTTTAGGGAGGCTAACGCGAGCCATTAATTTTATCATTTCCTTGCAGATGAAATATTTGGTTAATAACAAGGAACATTGAGCACAAGTTGCTAATTGTGAACATGGTAGGAAAAGGATTCTGACTTGCCTTGAAAAACATAGCTTACAATCCGTAGAGAATGAAAATATAATTTTTACTTCTGGTTGTTGCGCTTTATAATTATTATTGGGAGAAATTTGATTTTTACTTAAAGATACCTTAGTTCTTGCTTAATTAATAAATTTTTCTTCTTTTCGGTTTCTGAGATAAGTGCAGTCAGGTGCGAAGAGCAGACTTCGTCTTCCTTGCAGTTGTAACAGAAACCCATTTCTGCTAAAATTTCGAGTCTGTGGCTTGATTCTTTCCGCCATAGCATGTAGGTGTGAAGCCGGTCTTCATAGGTCATGTAGTCTGGATGTTTGGGTCTGAACGGTTTTTCAACATTCACCTTAGCTTTCATTTCATCGAAGCCTTTTGTGCTTCTTTTGAAGTTGCCATTTTCTGTAACTGAAAACAAAATTACAATTGCTCAACTTAATTTTATTCATATCTTTTGTCTTCCTTAAATAATTTCTTCAAGCCTTACAGATTCTTTTCAGTGGTTCTCTCCATGTAATAGTGGAAGGCTCTGGTATCTTCTCTTTGTATTCGTCTGATGGAAATTTCAATTGAGACGTTATGATACTGTTGGATCAGTAGTGTTCGGAGAGGATTCGAAGGTTCTTCTCTGGGAAATGGGTTGTATGTATCGATGTACGGAATTTCGTTAATGTTTATTGGTGTAAATGCGTCAAAGTCTATTAAATCGTCGTCTAAATCACCTAGTACTTCTAAATCGTTTTCGATAGGAATGCAGTCATTTAAAGGTCGACTGTCTGCTTTCATTTCTCTAAAAAAATATTCTGATTCTAATTATTATATATATATATATATATATATATATAATAATTAG
>JAZHPH010000161.1:106029-126810 GCA_037356405.1 Nasonia oneida
GATATATGTTATACCTGTATTATAAGCCATTTAAACCTTAATATTAGTAAAAGCAAGATTTTGATCCGGACTAGGACTATCAAAAAATTCATGGAGATAACTTTTTATAGTGCAAAAGTCCCAGCATAGGTCCCAGAATGGGTCTTGATCATTTTATAACCTAAAAAAATCCATCTAATTTTTGATGTCTCAAAATAAACCCTCTACGGGACTAAAAAATACAGCTAAATTCTACGAAAAATTCTAAGAAAAAAAGTATTCTTGACATATTTCATGATTTTGCTTCCTTGTCAAGCAAAAAATCGACGAATATCGGACATATCAGTAGTTAATTTTGTATCAAATTTCGAAATTTTCATGGATTTTTAGCACGGCAAGGAAGAAAAATAGGAAAAAATCATAAGAATACTTTTTTTCTTATAATTTTCCGTAGAATTTAGTTGTATTTTTTTCAGCTCCGTAGAGGGTTTATTATGAGACATCAAAAATTAGATGGATTTTTGTAGGTTATAAAATGGTCAAGACCCATTCTGGGACCTATGCTGGGACTTTTGCACTATAAAAAGTTATCTCCATGAATTTTTTGATAGTCCTAGTCCGGATCAAAATCTTGCTTTTACTAATATTAAGGTTTAAATGGCTTATAATACAGGTATAACATATATCTATGCATTTAAAAGTATTTTTATTGAAAAGGAAAGAAAATTTTACAAAAAAAAAACTATCGGTATGTCTATAGTGAAAAATGCTTCCCTGGGAAGCTATAAATTAATTAAAATGTGCAAAAAATGCAAAAAATGCTTAGATCACCTACTTTGACCCTCTGTAACTCGAAGAATAATGATGAAAAAAATCTGAAAAAATTTAGGGATACGCGTGGATACCTAAGGAACATATTTCCAGAGTTATCCCGATATTCATTTTTTGACCGCTCGATTTCACAGAGAACCACTCATATATATATATATATATATATATATATATATATATATATATATATAGGCAACGTGTTAATAGTGCGCTTTTATAAATAATAATAAAACAATAAAATATGTGAGTTGTGAGAAAAAATGTGAATGGCTTCACGGCACACAGAAAAATTTAAATAACCCAACATTTTTAAGGCCCAAACATTTTAAAGCCTAAAAATAATAAGGTAACAAATTTTAAGACCCGACAATGTTAAGGCCCAAAAATTATAAGGCCAAACTATTTTAAGGCCCAAAATTATATCCGCCTCATAGATGATGCCCAGGTTTCAGGATTAAGTTATTGAGAAAAGATGTGAATGGCTCCACGGCACACAGGTACATTAAGCACTTTAATATAATAGTAGATAGTAGATGTTTCACTGCTATGAAACTCTATGTTTCTATGATATCGACCTTAGTTATTAGCATATCATCCTTTATTTTAAAGACCGCATGCTCTTGTGGAGTCCTTATTTTGGTACCTTCGTTCCACTAGTCTGAGGTTTTTGGAGTTTAAATCACGTGTTTTGAGATGTGAGTATGATTCTAAATTCGGAAATATAAGTTACTTTTAATTTTGTTATCTAGTTTTTATTTTATAGACATTTTTTAATTTTTTAATTTTTAGAAACTATTCCCTGCATTTTTGTACATTATCTCATTATTATAAATAATTTAGCTATAACGGAAACTATGATCATCTATCCTTTTTGTCATCTTACTCCGCTGACACCCTACTTTTATAACCAACACTCTATCCCTGTAATATATTCGAGACTAGGATTGGATAATTGTATTTTTTTTTCTCACATTCATTACCTCATACAGCCAAGTAGGCCCAGTTGACGGGGGCCTTTCACCACTTCTGCGTGGAAGAAGAGCTTAATTTTATTTTACCTTTAACATTTTCAACCGTATTTTCGTTCCTCTCCTCATTTTTACCTTTCTGGAAGACATATCCAGTAAGGACATATTTTCAGACTGCACCATGTTGGTTAACTTAACACTCTCTGCTATCAAAAAGGCATTAGTTCCAACTTCCAGTGTACACTGCTTTGGAAAAGGTCTATATGTTAGAAACTATATATAGTAACACTGCTCCGCATTTGTCAAGGCTCGCACCTGTGAGACAGGAAAAAATCCGAAATTACTTTAAAGAAAAATTTCGAGAAAGATCTAACCCGGAAAAAATCCTAGGTGATTCCACCGGATATCGAACCCTTAACCCCTAGAATGAGAGTGTATATGCTAATCATGACGTGCGCCAATCAACTACTCAAGCCAAGAACGCTCTTTAGATAATCATATATATATTGTAAATAAAAACATACTTATTTATAACAGAACACTGATCACAGACTGTTCAACGTTCGTATAAAGAAAGGACGTATATTTGCAACACCTGTCTGAATCGACTAACAGAAATACTATTTGCGATGTCGTTCTTTTGTTATTAATAGTAGCAGCTGCTATGTATAATTTAATACGTTTGGGTCGTGAAACATTTAAGCACTATAATCCAGCAATAAGCACCAAGTAAATGGAACCAAAACTTGATATTTTTATTTATCTTAAACAATTACTGTTTAAATTTCAATATGTCTCTAAAGATTAGCAGTCAAATGCTTTATACATTACTATTTAATGCATGATTGAAGTAATATTTTAACGATACATTCGATTAAAGAAGAATATATTTGTTTGAAAAAAGCTACGTGCTAATGTACTGTAAGAGGTTTTTTAAACAAATCTGAGTTGTTTTCTTAATGTTATTAAAAATAATAAACTACTCGCTAAAAAAATCCTGAATATATTGCGAAACTCGATAGATAAATTTAAGCTATTTAGAGGCTCTGGAAGATCGACAGGTTTCCTGTAGTGTGGATTTTGCATAATTTTTAGAATATTTAAAAATTTTGAATAGTGTTGCTGTCTGAGGTGAATTCAAATGTATACTAGTTTTTGACGCTAAAATGCAATAGATAGTGGTCTTTGCAGCGGGACTGCAAATGTATACATATATATTATATAGTTTTATTATACAGGGTGATTCTAAAACAATACAACATTTTGGTACCACTGTGATCAGCGTGAAAAGGTGAGTCTAGGGAAATTGGTCCAACAAATTTTCCTCCACTTTCAATTTTCCAGTAAGGAAAATAAAATCCCCCTACCACTGAGCCGGGCAAAAAAGCGCGTGAGGGAAACCGTTGCTAAGAAGGTTGGCGACAGCTGCGCGAGAAGAAGGGGAAGCGGACGCGATTAAAACTATTTCCGCAGAACCTGATGATCGGCTTGCGCCGAAAACTAATGTTCCATGAGCAAAATCTTTGCAATTTGAGAAAAGCTAGGAGGTGCGTAGCCCAACGCAGATCGAAACGTAACCTATTTACAGGTTATCTAGCTCTTGCATTTTAATTTCAAATGAGTCTGTGCTTCGACGCACAGCCTGAACTTCAGGTCAGTACAGCTGATTACAAGCTATCGAGAGCTAGGCATGAAAAAATTTCAAACAAGAGACCGTTTTTATAGCACAGAACGTACTTCCTCTTGTTTACATTGCGTAAGCGGTGATTAGAAATGTTTTGTGTGTACGGCTGTCCAAGTCTCTAAGCCCGGTTTGACTTTTTTTAGCCAAAAAGAACGTAGGTCTAAAGCTCCGTAGAGGAAGCGTAATTTTGGAGTATAGCATACGAGACAGCATGCTTCCGCTTGCCTTCACTGCAAGGGCGTAAGGTTTTAGAATGGAATAAAAAGGAATTTTAGCAAAATATCCTAACTTTATACCAGACTTTTTGATATCACAGAATATTCCATGACTTAATTCCTTTTCCTTCATTTCCAGATTTCCTCGATGGCCTGGGCATTCTCTGATCACAGTGAATTGAAAGCAGCAAAAACTCTATTCTGATGCTAAATTTTAAGGCTTTCTATGAAGAAAATTTTATATAAACAAATGTCTAAGAAAGTATCAGTTGTTATTACTCAGTATCTGTTTATTACTAAGAAACTTATTGTGCTTTACGTAAAAATTATAAAAAACAGAAGCTTGTCATTTATTATTTGCATTTTCTAATCATTAAGAACGAATACTGCCAATTCAGCTGGCAGCGCCTTTTGACTCTATAAAGCTCAAGAGGACCCGAGTTTACGGTCGTGTATCAATAGACTGATATAAAAAAACGCACAGCAGCAAATATTCTCTAGTTTTCGCTGCGTGAGCCTACGGTACAACTTTTATGTCCGTTGCCGTCCGAGTCTCCGACTCTCTTTTTACTGTGTTCGGCGATAGAAAGACGCTTGTGACGTTCTGTACAGCCAGCGAGATTTCGACTTCTAGCGCTTGAAAGCACGCCTTTGCTCGCTTTTATTGCGTGGTCGTACAGTTGAATTTCAAAGCATTTAAAGAATATATTAAAACTTATGTGTCTGCTCCGGCTAAGATGACGTTTTCGCGGCGGCAATTGGCTCAACGGCAAAGTGGCGCGTTCCCATATAGACCCCAATCTTTCAGCAATATTGCTTGAATGTTGCGTTCACAGATTCGCTGGATTTGTGCAATATTGCGGAATCTAGTTATGCAACCTTAAGACAATGTTCTAACGATATCGGGTGCAGTAGACGAGCCGGCCCAGACCAGGCGAACTTGCGATAATAAAACGGACTTAGCTGTCTACAGCGATATTGCTCCAAAAGCTTAGCAAGATTTTATAATCTTTTAACAATATTATTAAATCCAGCGAATCTGTGAACGCAACATTTGAGCAATATTGCTGAAAGATTGGGGTATATATGGGTTGTACCCACGCGTACGCAGCTACTCTGCCTTACAGCATCGGAAAATCTGCGGCAGAAGGACCCTGCTTGTTTTCCGGAAGAGAAAATAAAAATGACAGCTTAAATGCCAGCTTAAATGACGATATTGCAGCGCCGATCGACTGCACGTCGACGTAGCGCTTTGTACTCATGCGTACGCTGCTACTCTGCCTTACAGCATCGGAAAATCTGCGAATACAGGCTTGTTGTATAAGGATTTGGAAAACTACTGGCTTTGTGTTCTCGGAGCAGGCATGTTTGAATTCAAGCAGCACGACTATAATTTTTGTCTCGAATATATCTGCTACTTTGTGAAAGGGAGCGAGCTTGCAAACAAAAGCTGGATTTTGAATGAAAAGTCTGCGGGTTCTCTTGAAAGCTCAGAATCGTGAAATTTCTTGTAACCTGACACTTAATTATGCTATGAATAGAGCTGCAATGATTTGGAAAACAGCGAGCTTGCAAATACAAGCTTATTTTTTTGGCATTTTGAAAAACAGTGGTTTTTTTGTTTTAGGAGCAGAGGCGTACAAATAATTAGTTTTTCATGTTATGTCTTAACAACTGTTTAAAATTTCCTTTTTGCACTTGCTGGCAGCATCGAGCTCGCCGCAAATATCGTGCGTTGCTTTTCTAATCATTTCGGGTGGTACACTGTCAGCGTGATCCTGTATCCTGTTTGCTAGTTTTCTTCTGTATCTGGTAATTGTTATGGTACACAGTCTCTTTTGAATTGCCCCAGAAATAGTAATCTAGAGCGTTCATGTCTGGAGAACGATCTGGCCACGGTTTCGGACCACTACGACTAATCCACTGACCTGGATTTTCATGAGCCGAATAATGCTCATTATGACTGTTAAAGAGCCCCGTACGTCCATATGTAGCTTCATCTGTCCATAATATTCGGTTCAAGAAATTCTCATCAGCTTCGAGTTGCTCGATGATAAAATTAAAAAAGGCCAAACGTGCCACAGCATCATCCTCCACTATGAAATAAAGCGAAGTTTTTCTTGATAAGACGATCTTTTATACATATGATAATATTACTTATTGCTAAGAACGAAGATTCGCACACTTGTGTCAAAAAATAGTATACGATACTCGTGCGCGTAGGTGATCATCACATGTACTCGCTTTTTTTTGTTCCGTGTGAAAATCACCTTATTCGTGCACTCGTATCGTAATATACTATTTATTTTATACAACGTATTTCAGCTTCTAGATTTTTAAATATTCTTTAACTGTGCTTCAAAAACACTGTCTCATCAAGCGATAAAAATCGTCCGACTTAAGCGCGTTCCTTCCTTTATTCTGTTACTACAGTCGAAAATAGATATTTAAAATTAAAAAAGACTACCTCAATAAATTATAGAAAAAAAAGTTTGAGTTAGAAGATTTACCTAAGAGAAGGAGTTTTCTAACCTCAGACGATAACAGAGTTCTCTGACGTCTGAAATTCTAAATTTAAAGGGTTAGGGGCTTTCACTTAATTTTGACTGATGTAAAGGGAGAGAGATGTTCCCGGCTGTGTGAGCTGCGACTGCTGCAAGCACGCTATGCATAGTGAAGAGAGCGAGGTGGGAGAACAAAGATGCCACTGCTTTCGTCATAATCGGTCTGTCGCGCATCCGCAAAGGTCACTGTTTGCCAATTCCATCTCCAGTTAAAGTGTACCTTGCAAGCCTATAGATGTATTAATTTTAAAACATACTAGAAATTTCCGAAAAGTCTGCACGAGATTATGCATGTTGATCTACATTAGGATCTGCATATGGCCATGCATGAAATCTTGCATAAAACTGCTAAAGAAAATATGATTACAATATTATTGCACTGACTGACCAGTATGCAGTTCAATTTTACTTTGCTACTGTGTGCACACAGGATAAAGAGAAGAACGAGACGAGCGACGAAGATTTGTGAAGCCGTGCGCTCACGACCCCACAAATCCGAGGGATAACCTTAAAACATCGTGAAACTATCCCGGGCATTCCTGTGCGCACACAGAGCGGTCGGAATCGTTGTTACACGATACATTCGGATCGGCGTAGCCGTGCGCACACGACTCCACCGTACCGAATGAATTCCTAACCTCAAAATCCGCCACCGACCCGTCATACCGCCACCGAACCGATACACAGCAGCCGCGTCCACCGAATCATTATTGTAACGAAATCGCGTATAATTCTTGTAAATTGTTAATCGCGTTAGTTTAAACAATTCTACTTGTAAAGGCGAAGTATTTTTAACGAGACGCATAATTGATTATAAAAAAGTCTGTTTTTATATTCTTAACAATAACAAAATATATTTCCTAGTTAAACAATAGCATTTGGAATCAGTTGTTAAATCCCGGCTGAAACAGAACTCTTTTTTTGCTCCTTTCCTCTATCCAGATCCTGGAACCGACTGACTATCCAGTCTCTTGGGTAAAGATAAACCGTCACAACTGCATACTGGTCAGTCAGTACAATAATATTGTAATCGTGTTTTCTTTAGCAGTTTTATGCAAAATTTCATGCATAGTCATATGCAGATCCTAACGTAGATCAACATGCATAATCGCAGGCTGACTTTTTTTATGCAGCACTGTATGCATATACATGTGTAGGTTACAATGCAGTTCTACTTGCAGAGCCACATGCAAGGATATTTACCGATTTATATGTGGGTGAATATGTAGGAAATGTTTGCACACACTTATACGTGCAGGCTCACATGCATATTATTATTGTAAGAAGAGATAGTCTAGGTTTAAAATAAAATTTTTTGTGCTCTGTGCTTTGTCCACCTCTATCCATTCTGGAATATACAGGCTACCGACAAAAAGCTACTGGTCAAAAAAAGCTTCTTTTCATAGGCTATTTTAATTAAAGTGCTTCTATAAGTTTAGTGAATAGCTATATTTATACCAATATTTCTACATTCATGTGTTTATATATATTTTTTATTTTTAGCAATCAAACACTGATAAAAGAAAGAAAAATTACTCTTTTAGCCGTAAATTTCCATTTATGAAAAACAAAGATGAGAAGTCCGATGATTATTTTGATCAAGAACGTAAGTACCGTTTTCTTACATTATCAGAGCTAAATGAGAAATAAGGGTACGTTATCGCTGCTGAAGTCGGGGCCTGTGGCACCGAAGGACTGGTAAAGAAAAAAAATAACTAGGCTATTTACTAACTAGGAATTCTTTTATATTAATAAGATTGGAGCAGACTACTTTTTTATAGTGTGTTATTGGGAAAATTTACAACTTAATTTTTACAATTTTACAATTTAAAATTTATTTTTACATTTATACATTTTTACAATTTATTTCTATACATTATTTTGATACAATACTGCATCGAATCAATCACATTTTGGATATAAGTGCATATGGTTAGTTTTTTGTTCAACACTTGAGTTCCTATAAGCCCGATCACTCAAAGAAATTTGCATAAAGCCGTCATGATTTTGACCGAAGTGCAAAATTAAGCGATTTCCCTAGCCTCTTACGTAGTGTAAATGCAATGTCTTTTCTGTCAAAAATATGAAGGTTGATATCAACCTTGATATCAAGGTTGATACTACCTTGATTGAACCTTGATTTCAACCTTGATATCAACCTTGATTCCATCTAGATCGAAACGAATATCAAACGTGAATTCATGAACAACAATTTAAGAACAAAAATTAAAAATAGCCGATCCAAAATGGCCGATCATGGCATGCGTTTTTGTACCATATAGCTCGGAAAATTTGTTTCTTGTTGTATTTTTAATACGCTGAGAAAAATGATATAAAAATTAAAATAACTGAAGTAAAAATTGCTATAATCTTAAGTAATAGCGGGACATACTTGCACTGTAATAAAAATTACTATATTGTATAGTAATTTTTATACTGAGATGAAGTTTTAAAAAATTTAATTTTTTTCTTGGTTTATCCATTTTACACGCTTATCGGATATTATTATTTTATTATTATTGTTATTTTATTTAATATTATATAGTGAAAGAAAGAAATGAAAGATAGAAATTTTTTTGCGGCGACGCGAATCGAACCTGGACCACTGGCATGGGAGTCGAGCGCGCGAACCACTTACCTTAACAGAACTGTTATGTACCGAATTTCAGATCTGATATATGAATCACGTTTACTTGTAAGTTAACATTAATAATAATTTAACGAAAATCAATAAATAATACCAGCGAATAATATATTATGACTTGATAATATCAGATAAATGAAAAATAATATAGATACTACCTTGATTGAACCTTGATTTCAACCTTGATATCAACCTTGATTCCATTTTAATCGAAACGAATATTAAACGTGAATTGCAAATTTAACAGGATAAATATTGATAATGGATAAGTAAAAGCGTCGATTGTTAAAATTTTTTAATCTATACGAATAACAATTTAAGAACAAAAATTGAAAATAGCCGATCCAAAATGACCGACCACGGCATGCGTTTTTGTACTATATGGGTCTGAAAATTTGTTTCTTGTCGAATTTTGGCATCGCTAAACCAAAATTTGACAATAAAAATTTAAAATGGCCGACCACTGCATGCGTTTTTGTACTATATGGATCTGAAAATTTGTTTCTTGTCGTATTTTTATTAATGAGGAGAAAGTACGCAGAAATAAACGACAAAGCACATCAGTCCTATGGCTTTTAGGATCGCTGAACACGAATCTGATATCATATTTGCAAAATTATTTATTTAAACAATGCCGTTTATGCAACTTATTACATAATTGGGGATTTAACGAACACCAGTGTTATTCTGGGGGTTTCGAAGGACGCTGATCACCAATCTGATATCAGATTTGCAAAATGCACGAAGAGGATCAGTTATATACCGTTTTTGGGGTTGCTAAGCACGAATCTGATATCGGAATTCTGTTTGTGTGGAAAAAAAATATTAATTGATTAATATTAATACATTTTTTATTTTATAACTGTATTGGCGCATCGGTAAGGCCAAAATTGTTTAACTAACGTTCTCCACTCGTCCCTTTTTAAAAAAACATTCACCAAAAGACTACGTCAGCATATCGGAGGAAGGCAAGCAAAGCGAGGAATAAATCTAATCCCAAAATACTTAAACCAAAGTACCCCATGCTCCCCGAATACAATAATTTATTTTAAAAACACGTCGGCACATCAAAGGACGGCAAACTGAGCGAGGAATAAATCCAAAACCTAAATGCGTAATCCAAACTACCCAACATTCCCTAAATAAAATAATTTATTTAAACTACACATCGGCACATCGAAGAAAGGCGAGCGAACCGAGGAATAAATCTAAACCTAAAACGCTTAAACCCAATTACTCCACGCTCCCCGAGTACAATAATTTTTTTTTTTTTAATACGTCGGCACATCGGAGAAAGGCCAGATAAGCGAGAAATAGATCAAAACCCAGAATACTTGAACCCAAGTACCCCACGCTCCCCGAGTGTAATAATATATTTAAGCTACACCTAGGCACACTAAAGGAAAGCGAGCAAAGCGAAGAATAAATCTAAACCCAAAATACTTATAAACATACGCTCGCCGAGTGAAAAAATTTATTTTAAAAACATGTCGGCACATTGAAGAAAGGCGAGCGAAGCAAGGAATAAATCTAAACCCAAAGTGCATAAACCCAATTACCCTACGCCTCCCGAGTGTAATAATTTATTTTGAAAACACGTCGATACATTAAAGGAAGGCGAGCTGAGCGAGGAATACATCCAAAACCAAAATGCGTAGTCCCTACTTTCCTCGATCTAAAATTAGAGCCCTTAAACCTACTGTTGAGATATAAGGTACATTTATATTATAGTGAAAGAGAGCTACTAGTAAAAAGCTCCACCTTACGTTCATGATTGTTAGTGCGTGCGAGCACGGCGCGAGTCACTACTTGTGAGTCAGCCTCCGCAGAGAGCGGTTGTAAGAGAGAGAGTATGTCGGGCGAGTTTGTGTTTACTTAAATAAAGTTAAGCTTAAGAAGCCAGTGCATTTGTTAATTGCCGCCATCTCCGCAATTGTTTATGTAAGAATAGTAATTTAATAAATACGCTGGTATATCGAAGGGTGGCAAGCGAGAGCAAGGGTAGCATCTAAATAAAAGCTCTTAAACTTACCCACCCCATGCGCGGCGAATATTTTGGGAGAATACTCCTTTAGTAAATAAGATAACACTAGTGTTCGTTACATCCGTAATTATTTATAATAAGTTTTTTTTCTAACATCGTCGGTCATAAAAATTGTTAGACTGTATTAAAAATTGCGACATTATATAGTAAAAATCATTTTAAGAATTTTTCCGGGTGTCAGAATTTGAGGTTATGTGTCTTTATGAAAGTTAGTTTATGCAGTAATTAGAGTTCAAAATTTATTATTTTTCGTTTATCAAATCATAATATATTATTCGCTGGTATTATTTATTGATTTCCGTTAAATTATTATTAATGTTAACTTACAAGTAAACATGATTCATATATCAGATCTGAAATTCGGTACATAACAGTTCTATTAAGGTAAGTGGTTGAAGCGCTCGACTCCCATGCCAGTGATCCAGGTTCGATTCGCGTCGCCGCAAAAAAATTTCTATCTTTCATTTCTTTCTTTCACTATATAATATTAAATAAAATAACAATAATAATAAAATAATAATATCCGATAAGCGTGTAAAATGGATAAACCAAGAAAAAAATTTTTTTTAATTTCATCTCAGTATAAAAATTACTATACAATATAGTAGTTTTTATTACAGTGCAAGTATGTCCCGCTATTACTTAAGATTATAGCAATTTTTACTCCAGTTATTTTAATTTTTATATCATTTTTCTCAGTGTAATAAAAATACAACAAGAAACAAATTTTCCGAGCTATATGGTACAAAAACGCATGCCGTGGTCGGCCATTTTGAATCGACTATTTTTAATTTTTGTTCTTAAATTGTTGTTCGTATAGATTATAAATTTTAACAATCGATGCCTTTACTTATGCATTATCAACATTTATTCTGTTGAATTCACGTTTGATATTTGTTTCGATCAAGGTGGAATCAAGGTTGATAGCAAGTTTGAAATCAAGGTCCAATGAAGGTAGTATCAACCTTGATATCAAGGTTGATATTTTTGACAGGGTTACGAGTTGAGGGATGTCACAGAACATGTTTCAGCAGGTCTAAAAATGGGAACAATATACCATAAGTCTGGTAGAATACCGCGTGACCAAGTGTAGGAAGGTAGAGGGTCTCAGAAGCCTTCTATCAAAACTTGTTAGACGTACTTTCACATGGGAGTCGTACGTCTCACTGCATGAATTCATTTAAAGCTGAAAAAATAACAGTAGTTCAAATACAAACGTTAAAATTCAAGCTCTTAAAGGAAAAAATGCATTGCTTGCGCTGTACGGTTTCGACACACGGCAGAATGCATGTCAGTGTAGATTCAGCGAAATGCTCAATAAGCAATTCGTAGTCAGTCGGGAGCTTCGTACGTCGCTGTTCGACAATTAGCGTGAATCATCGCAACTATATCCGAATCACATCTTGACAAATTTCTATTAGTCGATAAATTATAAAGTATTCTTTCTTGTAAAACCTAAGTAAATAAATCAGTTATGTTAAGCATTTCAAATCCTTTGTGTGTGCAACCTCATTGTCGAGAACCTTCCCTACTAACGAAGATATTTTTAACGCTGCTCAAGATCAACACAAGGTAAGTAAAACTACTTTACTTATTATTCTTTATAAGGACGCGAATTTATTTAATCATAGAGCCGACCCACTAGATAATATCATTACGTCCTTTATGTAAGTTCTCCAAGTAATGTTTAGGACGTAACAATTGGTTCCGATACTTCATAAATAAAAGTCAGAGTAAAATCATTTGAAACAAAAACAATAAGAGCAAAGTTCATTGAAATATAATAATACTGAGTAAAAAGGAAGCATAAATAGTAGTGCAAACCTATTGTAACGAGGTGCGAAATCGGGTAGATTCGCACATCGTTGAAACCCGACGTTGCGCAAGCGCGAGGTAAGATTCGGGGCCTCGCGTATAAGTCGCGGTCCGTCGGACAAGGAGATAGCTTCCGGCCATAGGTAAGAACGCGTCAGCTCTCGTGTGTGAGACAGACGGCATCGAGCGATGACCGATAGCGTGCGAGAGAGTGAGAATGTGTGAGGATGTGTGAATCTGTGAGATCACGAGAAGAAGACGTCCAAGTCAACTCCAGCTACGAGAAGCAAGGACGACCCGGTCTGTCGATCAGCGGCCAAACGAGAGTACGTCGGCTCCAGCGAGTGAGCCAGCAACACCACCGGCGCAGAGTGTGTGGTGTGCGCCTACCGAGAACGGCGACTGCGAGTAAGTAGGGCTGAGCCTTTTTTCTGTATCGCGTCAGCGGTAGCAGCGACTACAGCTTCGCGACTTGGTGCAGCGGCACCGACTAACGGCTTTCTCGTTCGCGCGCGTAAGCTTCGCGAGATACTCTCCACGCCGAGTCGACATTGAGGTGACTCGGCGCACGTTTGTATAGAGAAAATATTGGCCGCACAATATATCATTATTTTATTTGATTTTAATCGGAATTAGATTTATTTTCCCGGCTTGTTCATTCCCGTTCCCTACGTCCTCATCACGAATACCGCCACCTCCGCGGGCGTTGCAACAAGCGGTTGCAACGCAAAACTGAGAAGCCGGCTCCGCACAGGAGAGTGCGGAGAGGTAGCACACGTGCGAACACGACGTTCGCGAAGCAGCTCTAGTAGCGAGCTGCGTTGCAACGCGGGTAAATCACGGACGTTGAGAGAGTTCTCCGTCGCGCCGAGAGATTGTGATCCAGTTAGATATCACCGAGTTTTCCCCCGAAAGCGAACCCCGTTACACTATATACTTTAAATACAAGAAGCTTGAAAAAAATTGCTGTGTGAACCGATGCACAATCGTAGCGTGAACATAATTGCGTTAAACAAAAAGAAAATCATAATAACCAATTGTAGTGTAATTTCGAGTATAAATAATATTACGAGAAATATCAAGCATAGCTTGGGTGATACGTGTAAAGATAAAAAAACAAATGTGATACATGACGCAGATAAATGAAATAGTAAGATACAAGAAAAGTGTGATACATGTGTCGCCATTATACACGGCATTGTGTCAAATTTAAGTAGTTACTTGCGTTGCGGCGAGTGACCTACTAAATCTGCAAACATTAGTAAAAACGCGGAAGTTTAGAAAAACGTAAACAAACGTAAAAAATAAATAGGATACTAAAAAAAGATGACGCAAAAAATTTAAATACTCAATGGATTTTAGTAAAACAATTAAACTATACTTTTAATCAAGTAATGCAAGATTCAAATAAGCGAGAAAGCAACAACAGACGATAAAACTTCGGATAACGCAAGGATAACTAGAATGCAAGTCTAACAGAACCCAAATTACAAAAGCCTACTAACAGGATCACTTAAAGTTCACGCATTTAAGAAAAGTTCAAAAATACAACGGTCACATTAAGGAAAGGAAAAAACATAATCGAACAAGAATAAACAAAGTAAGGGATTAATAAACGAAAAAACTGAAACTAAATCGAAAGCACTGATTTATCACACGATCCATCACGTGATAGACCACTTGAATTCACATGTGATAAATCACGTGGTTTAACACGTGGCTATTTGGGGTGATTTCTTACGTAATGAATCACCTTCAAAATCACGTCAGAAATCACTCATAAAATTAAAGTATTTGTTTTAATTTAAAATAAATTAAATTATTTTATTTTTACTAAACAATTATAAAAAATGAATGTATTGCTTATTCAAATAAATTGACTACAAAATGATGAAAAAAAAACTTTGTCTTAACCAAGAATCGAACCCCGGTCCTCAACTTCATAATCAATTATCTTACTGCCTGAGCTATTTGTGCTGTTGTAAGCCTTGAAATTTTACGCTACTTTTACCTAAAAATATGTTAGATATATAACGTTGTAAAGTTTACACGTAGACTATAAGATAAAAATTCAAAAGATCTAAAATATTATTTAAATTAAGATTGATATTTACAATTTAAATTTATACTACTCAATAATATATATTATTTAGTATAGAAGAATCACTAGAATTTATAAGGATTAAAACACAAAATTAAATTTTTATTATGTAATAAAATTGTTTTCCTCATTTTATCAAATAACAGCAGATAGTCTATACACGTAAATGATATATTACTAAGGTTCATATATGATCTTTAAGTCATCATTATTAGGACAAGTGAAAATGGCTCAGTGAGTGAGATAATGGATTGCGGAGTTAAGGATCAGGGTTCAAGTTTCGGTTAGGGCAAAGTTATTTTTTACATTTTTGCGGTCAATTTTTTGAATTAGCATCAATTAATATATATTTTTCATAATTGTTTAGTAAAAACAGAATACTTTATTTCAATTAAAACAAATACTTCAATTTTATGAGTGATTTTTAAAGTGATTTATCACGTGAGAAATCACACCATATAGTCAAGTGATAAATCACGTGATGAATCGCGTGAGAATTCAAGTGATCACGTGATTGATCGTGTGGTTAATCACGTGATTTTTCTCGCTAGAGTACAATAACAAATAAGTGTTAAGTCACAATTCCGATCTATAATTATTTATTGAATTTTACTTGCTTGGGTTTAACTGCTTGGGCTGGAAACTCTGCTGCTGTGCTGTGGTCAGGCTTATACAGGATGGATTTATTCAAATGAAAAACACTTGCAGTATATTAACTTTTATGATTTATTCAAGATAAAATACTATAGGTATCGGAATCGCGACATAAGCCCAGATAACTCTTGTCGACGGATAGGAGCGTCGTACCAGAGTCCAGATCGAATGTATAAATACAACTGGTCGCTCGGCGTATATGGGGGAAACTCATTATCTTCGCTGATCTACTTATTAATCTAAGTCGTTGTTTTCGGCTTCTTAACGACTTCGATGATATTGCTTAAATGCAATACGTCGCAGGACGTCACACCTCCACAACTAGCTGATTGCCCATTGGTACAATGGCAACTTTATTGTAATATTACATAACACTAAAATTAACTAGCGGTTTACAAATAATTTTGATCCTAACAATTCTAACATATTTTAACAATAAATTTATTCACTCAAAATTCCAACTTATTTACTTTAAAATATCAAGAATAGTTTTCTGTTATTAATAATTACTGTTTAAAATCATTAAATGTTTTAATTTCTACTGTTTTATATTTAAATTACTAAATATGCTTAATTTATCATTATTTAAACTAACCCTAGCACTCTTTTTAATAAACTAGCTAAAAACTCGCTCGCTCGTTCTATTTAAACATTATTTCAAGTTTTAAATATACATTCCACAAATTTATGATAATAAAAATATGAAACAAAAACAATAATAAAATAATATATCAATATTTAAAAATAACTTTATTTTAAAATCAAAAGTAATTGCATTGTAACATTAAAACATAATACTTATTATTTAAATTTGTGCGATGTGATGTATTACCATACTAAAAAAAAATCAGATGACAATCAACTGATAATCAGCTAATAACCATGCTAAAACGTCAGCTGATTATCAAGCGATTTCAGCTCAATATTTTTAATAAAGCTGATAATTATAAATATGCGTTTATGTGAGATAAAATTTTAATGATAATCAGGTAATAATCAGGTGATAATCATTCAAATTTTGTAATCTTTAATATATTTATTATAAATTAAAATAAAAATTTTTGAACTCTCAGCCAGAGTTTTCGTGTTATCATTCTGATGGTAACACCAGTACCGGCCCTCATTATGTGAGATTTATAAATTTTACTTATTTTAAATAATTTATAATAAATATATTAAAGATTACAAATTTTGAATGATTATCACCTGATTATCATTAACAGTTTATTTCATATAAACGTATATTTATAACTATCAGGTTTAATAAAATATTGAGCTGAAATCACCTGATAATCAGCTGATTATCAGTTAATTCTCATCTGATTTTTTTCAGTAGGGACCACTTTTACTTTAACTTGCGAATATTCAAAACGGGATCAATTACCATATTATGGCGCATTTTTCAAAATTACAACTATATTAGATTTATTTATTTATTAGTTTATACTACAAAATATGATAGTAAATTCATATAAAAATTTGAGTTAATAATATTAAAATTTTTAATGTTAATTAAATGTAATTATAAGATCTAATTTAAATTTATACGTTCCCTGCTAAAAATTACCAATTAAAAACGATTAAAACCTTAATTGGGTTTAATACGGAATTGTGATCCGGAATTATCGAATTAAAACCGATTAATACGATTCAAACGATTATAAAAATTTATTTAGCAGGGTTGAAAAATGTTAAATAAAAATTATATTAATATATTATTATAAGTCATTATTCGTGGGATGCGTCGTAGCATAGCCGGGTAAATTGAGTACGTTATTATAATAATAATAATAATATTTATTAATTTATTATAATGGTTTAATGTTGTAACTATTGAATATATATATATATATATATATATATATAAGTGTATTTCTATTTTATTTTAAATATATCGTTTTTAAAAATATTATTTATTTTTTTACATTATTAAATATAATTATTTCTAATTATAATGATATAATTTATTCTTTGGATTAAAAAAATTAATAGAATTTTCAATTGTTCTGTTTTTTTAGATTGTTAAACAAAATATTATGTAATAATTGAATTAATGTTTTAAGACATAAGTTTCAATGAATTGAATGAATATTATTAACTTTATATACATTGTTTATACACTGTTTTTTTTTAATGTAATTATTTTTATACTGACACTAAATCTAGATTTTATACTTTATTCTTGACACCTTGTTATATGTTTTACAATATTCAAGAGATTTGTCAAGTTTTTAGAAAGTAAAAAATTTACTTTCTTCTAAAGCATAGACGTTGATTCCTTATTAACTCCTTAACATAAATCCTCCTTTTTATGAATTATGATTAATCTTAACGAATATAATAAAACTTACATTGAGGAGTCATGTATTCTTTGGATAAGTATGTGGCATATCGTAGCCATGTGTCCCTGTTAACAGGTGATGGTAAGTGGGCATAATATGTCAAAAAAATTATGGACATTTCACGAATGGCAACCTAACCTTGCACACATTTATGTATTTGTATAAACATGACCATTTTACTATGTATAAACAGGCAAGCGTAACAATTTTTACTTGACTGCATCTTTGCTAGCTAATCCATACTAAATTTACAGATGGGTGTTTACATGAGAATTTAAACTACAGCACTTGAGATAAAGGCATGTGGATATATTGTTTTAACAAATTGAAACAAATCACCATGCAAAATTTTAGCCCTCTAAGTATGGTAGTTTTTAATTGACAGCAAAAAGAAAAATTGAAAAAATTAATCGTACAATTATTAAGAATTTTATTTTGCTCTTAATTAAAAACTGTCATACTTAGAGGGCTAAAATTTTGCATGGTGATTTATTTCAAGTTGTTAAAACAATATATCCACTCATTGTTATATCGAAAGAATGACAGTTTCAACCCTGTTAAACGCAGAGTGTATTATTAATAAGCTTGGATTGGAATCTAATTTTTGTTCTCAATGTACATCCTCACACACACACACATACAAACACACACGCACTTAAAAATTCCCGTATCGTGAATAAGTTTACATTGTTCATGACTTATTTCATAAATATATTCCTGCTCTCCATTTCCTGTAGGAATAAGATGTCCGAAAATTCCACAACTTGATACTGATCGGTGGATTTCTATTTTACACTGTATTACCGTGACTTCTCGGAATTCAACGACTTGTATTAGCTCGATGTTGACGATTGATGAATTTACTTGTGTATTGTGGAAGTCTCATTCTCCTGAGTCCAGTAGAGAGAATGTTGTTATGTTTGGTGTTGTGGTGCCTCTCAGTTACTATTAGTGTGTTTTAATAAAATAAACTCATTATAATTAATTAATAATAAATAAAGCATACAAGGACGTGTTAGATAATATAATGACTATTTGATTCAACTAAAGTGATCGACAATATGAAAGATCACGATGGCTCGGTGGTAAAACGCTTGCTTCATAATGTTGAGGTTCAGGGTTCAAATCTCCACAAGTCCAGATTTTTTTCAATGTAATATCTATGAAAAAATAAATTCTCGATGCAACTTACAAATCAACAGTACAAAGAAAGATATAAATAATAAGTATCGAATAATTATTTATTTTTATGAGAATTTACGATATATCATACGACACTCATATGATTCTCATATGAGGATTCGGTCGAAAGTATCATATGATTATCATATGAGCACTCATATAATTGCTCGTATGATAACTATATGAGCACTCATATGATTGCTCGTATGATAACTATATAAGCACTCATATGATTATCATATGATTATTTTCAGCCGGGTAATAATGCCAGTGTTTCATCGATAGACTATAAGACAGCGGGACGGCAAGTAAACATTAAAAGAATAATTTTGAAGAATAAAACCATCTTATTTTTTATATAAGATGAAAATTCGCTTTGTGTTTAAACGATTCTTCTATATACTTAGGAGAAATTCACTTGATTTTTTTATATTTATGATTGTGCTCATTTTTTGCACAATATGATTTGGATTAGTTTTAGAACATTCAGATTAGATGTGAGTGAATCATGAAACACAAAGCAGATTTTCATCTTGAAGTTATAGTGAGATTGATTATTCTTTGAATAAGTAATGATTTTTGTCAGCGTGCTGATTTTTAACACTTGACATTTTCAAAACTGATTTCATTACATTCATTAGTGTATATTGATATAAATACAGAAAAACTTTTGTCAGCTATAAACATAAGACGATTTCTTTAAGGATTGCATAACTTTTTAGAGGAGAAATCATAATTATAATACTAAGATACAGAATGGTGAGGATGGGTACAAAACTTATAGTTGCCAACATTTGATCTTGTAAAATAACTCATGCAAACAAATTGTTATCCATATTTTCTAAAACATTGGAAATGTGACTTTCTAATTTGTCACTGTTCGTCCGTTATGTATTTTCCCAGTTTAAAGTCAAGAGAATAAGAAACATGGTATAGTATAATACTGTAAAACACATCTCGGTAATGTGGGGAGAGCGAGCTAATGCGGTCGCCTAGCTGCGTGACTGCGCGTGCGCGCTAGGGTCAGGTAAAATGGCGCCATGTCGATATTCAGTGTTGGACATCAAGTGTTGACCGGTTGCTCCCAAATTAAAAACACATTTCCGCAAGTTATATAAAGTGCAGTGATGACGAGGTTGCCAGCGGATGAGGATGTACGGCAAGTTACTTAGCCTTTGGTGTTCATCATAGTTTTCGTAACGCATGTATTGATTTCCGCGCATTTGTGCCTATAAGCGAAACTAAGGTGAAAATTTTTTTGACACGGTACCTCAAAGTATTTAGTTCTATATATTGTAGCGTTGCAGCGTTGCTAGCGCGAAATCGGGCAAAATGTGTCCCACCGAGCTAATGGACCGACGCGCAAAGCTACTACGTTAACAAAAGGATCATGGGGTGACGACCAGGAACTCGCCGCGGCTGCTCAGCATCTCCGTCTTAACGAGTGGCGGAGTAATGAATGGAAGCAAGGGTTTTAGCATGCACAATAATGACACTCTAATAATTTAGACTAAGAGAACCTTCGGGCTTCATCTGCCCTCAAAACATTTATTTACTCAAAATAACAATATGCACTACGTGCAATCGTGTGTGCGTGTGTTGTGCTTCAAGACAATCATCGAGATTGCCGGCGCACTTTGCGCGACAATCAAGCTTTGCCCTTGGTCCTATGCTTGCTCGTGCTTTTCTGCACGTGGTGCGCCATGCGCCATTTTAACCGAGAGAGAGAGAGAGAGAGAGAGAGAGAGAGAGAGAGAG
>JAZHPH010000161.1:126838-156691 GCA_037356405.1 Nasonia oneida
CTCTCTCTCTCTCTCTCTCTCTCTCTCTCTCTCTCTGTCTCTCTCTCTCTCTCTCTCTCTGTCTCTCTTCTACTCTACTTCTATGCTTCGCGATTGACCTGTTTTTAATAACGTTTGCGATATAAACAACTTAAAAGAATGTATATATTAATACACTATAATTGTAAAGAATACTAGCAATGAATCACTTTTTCTTATAATTTCTTATGCATTGTTACATTTTATTATAAAATTAATAATTAAAAAAATATATTGACTATATTAGGCGGTAAAATAACATATGTAATAAAATGTAATAAAATGTAGTAAAATGTAAAAAAAAGTTAACAAATCTAAAAATGTAAAAAAGTGTACAAAAACGTATGAGAAAAAAGGTCCGAAATCTAACAAAAAGGTACAGTTTCTTACATTTTCTTACATTATTTTACGTTTTATTACAAATTATTACATTTTTTTTCCACTAGGGAGAATATGAATGATCCCTGGTAGGAAATTACCCATTTAAAATGGCCGTCAAGGCAAAAACTGGCTAAGTAAAATGTGATAAAACTGGACCTTGGGCATTTTTTATGGCTGAGAATTATATTTCATGAAAATATCAATAAATCAATTAATTTTTCGGATGTAAAATACAAAACTATTAATATTTAGGCGTGAGCTGAATAATTTGAATAATTCAAACATATGGCGAAGCTCGTAGGGCTTGTGTGGAACAACGTCTGCGTGGCTCAGTCGGCTAAGGCGCACGACCGTACTTATTTGGCCTCGTGCAGGGTGTGGGTTCAAGTCTCCGGTCAGACAGAATTTTTTCTGATGCAAAAAATTATTCTATACTTTCCTTTAAACTAAAAACTTGAATCCAAGCCTGCTGCTAGATACCATTTTCCAATTCTAACCTCAAACTGTGATAAACACGTGTAACCCAGCTGTGTTACTCGATTAACTATAATGGGCAGTTTGTACTTAAGAACCAAGTAAGCAGATTGAATCCAAGAACTTTCCATTAAGTTGGAGAATAAGCGTTACATTCTGCCTAAGAAATGGCAAAGAAAACTGCCTAGTTCTTAGATTCCATTCCAGGAACTGGCCATTAAATGGGTTACCGATTCTTCTAGGGATATGATTGTTATAATCCTACATTTTACATTATATTATAAATGTAAATAAAAAAAAATGTTTAATTAATATTATTTTATTGTCAGATTATGTTAATATAATTAATACTGTTGTCAAATAATTACAAAGAGTTTGACAACATTTTTTAATATTGAAAATTTATTTCTATTTTATTCTATAATTTTAAAACTGGTTTTGTGTACTAGTAGCTATAACTACTTTTATAGAATGTTGGTTGTATTGAATATATTCATTTATACTTGACTGTATTAATTCTCGTGGAACGTTTTTGTTAGAATTTATCAGTCTGGCAATCTGATTAGAGCATTTCAAAAACGTTCCACAAGAATTAACTACCATCGAGTGTTCATCTAATATTAAACAGTATATTTAATAATGATACGTCAAATAATAAAATATCATTACAATTAATTTATAAATAGCGAGCGAAGCGAGCGTTTTTTGCTAGTATATATTAATAGCGTTTTAATAACTAAAATTAGAATCAGAAAATTATTGACGAATACGAATAATTACTTATTATAAAAATACTTGACAGTGTCTTGAATGATTCCACAACTTTCTTTAATTGAAATTAGTGTTACGTCCTGTACACTGATTTAAAATCAATATAAGGGGCGTACCAATATAGCCTAGTGGATAGGCTCAAATATTTAAATGAATCCGCGTTTTTATAAATGGTTAACTGTTGGAGTAGTTTGACTTACCTTTTGTTGACACTCTGCAGATGCTTACTCTAGTATTGCTTTAAGAATGTGCTCGTTCAGAAAGAAGTTTCTCGTACATAACTTGGAAAACGCGAAATGTAGTGAAAAGTAATAAATGATGATTTATTCAGCTTGAATTCTACACAAGTCGTTGTGGATTTATCAAATTGTAAAGATTTCAAGAATTAGCTTGAGTATAATAAAAATATGTTTCGCGACGTAGCAGTTTCAGCTTTTACAATATTCATTCTTTTTACAACATTTATTCGACATGCGTTCGGCCGTGTGTTGAAACTGTACAGCGTACGCGATGCATTTTTCTTTTAAGAGTTTGAATTTCAATGTTTGTATTCTAACGATTATTATATTTTCAGTTTTTTTTATATTTTAATGCAATGAGTCGTACGAAGTAACATTAGAATAACATTAAAACAATACATTACAATTTATTCATTAATTTCACAACTGTCTTTGATTGAAATCAGATTAACATAATATAAAAATACTAAATTATTACTTGACAATTTATTAAATGCGATGAAAGCGATACCCAGCGCGGTTTAAATAATTAAATTGTTTTGATAATGATACTCTGGTTGCCTCATTCAATACGCATAGCCCTTATTGCACACGCAAACACCAAATCACCACGCGAAGATGACCTGATAATGCTTAATGTCGTGAAAGAAAATCGAAGACCATTATAGTCGATAAGTCCACACTAATGAAATCGTGTACTGTTAATTTATCGTTTCTGTTAAGTGATCTAACATTCTTAATTTTAAAGACTCTTGTACTGTTTGAAGAATCGTACCAAAGGTCGTGGAAATTGTGCCACAATAGATAATGTAAAAATTGTCTAATTATTTAGAAAATAAGAACTTATGCTTGGCTCATTTTATGGAATTTTAGTATATTTATGGAAATTTAGTTGCTATTTATATTTTTTGGGTAATGCTTAAGGTCCTGAAAAACCGGTCGATACATTGTGCGACGGTTATGTTGATATTCATGTACTTGTGACTACTTTGTCTGGCTGTTTTATTTAAGGATATAATCATTTGGGTTATCAGAAGAAACTTTATTTTATTGTGCCTTAAGAAGCGTACTAAAGGTCGTGAAAAGTAGGTCACAATAGATAGTGTAATAATTGTTTAATTATTTGGAAAACAAGAATTTACGTTTGCTTGACTTTACCCTAATATTAGTATGGTCATGGAAATTTAGTTGCAATTTTTATTTTTTGTATAATGCTTAGGTTTGTGGGAAGCAGGTAAAAAACTGCAGTTAATTTGGTAGCAATCATATCCATGCCTAAGGTCGCGAAAAATCGGTCTCTTAATCCTTCTTTTAATGTTACCTATATAATATATTTATTGTGAGCAAAGGTGAGATTAAGCCCCCCCCCCCCCAGCCTCCTATCCCCCCTCAGCCCCCTCCTTAAAAGATCGTTGATACGTTTTAAAAACCCATTATTTTTAAATGATGAAGCCCCCCCTTGACCCCCCTGTCCCCTCCGTCGACCCTCCTCATTGGCACACTCTGTTCCCCCGTAAGCTCCCCCTCAGTCTTACTTCATTCAACATTTTTAGCATACACAAATTTATAGTAATAGAAATATGAAACATAAACAATATTAAAATAATATACCACTACAAAATATAATTTTATTTAAAAATCAGAAGTAATTACATCATAACATTAAAGCATAATACTGATTATTTAAATTTAAATTTTATTGAGTAATATTATGTAGTGCAACGGTCAAGTAGGACCATGCCTGCAGAGTAGGGAGCCCGAGCAGCTGGCTACACACCTGATCTACTGCCGCAGGCGCCAACTCGCATGCTACGACACTGAAGGCTCGCACTCTCTCTCTCTCTCTCTCTCTCTCTCTCTCTCTCTCAGTGCTGCAGCGCGAGCAGTACGACTCCATTCCTCTAAGCAGCAGCATCACTCTACACAATTCTAATGCGAAGACGCCATGTGTGCGAGTGATCCAGAGGAAGCCATTGTCCATGTATGCTTGCAGAACCGCTAGCAGCCCTGCAGGACATTTTACGTTGTACAATTCATTTTAACCAATACTTAGTTTTCCAGATAGTTTTAAATTGTTAAATTTGTTAAATTCTAAGAAAAGAAAATGTAAATAGTGTTTATTGTTGTTGAAATGATTTTGATAATGTAACTATCTTTAGTCTTAAGTACTAGTCTTCAGTTTTTTATTTTTCTGTTATATACCAAGCTTGTACACAGGTAACTTAGTTTACCTCTACAAGGATGCTGGTATGCGTATTCTTAAGGTATACTATGTAAGCTATCATCTTGGTTTAATAAATAAATAAATAAAAATATCTTTGAAACTAACTGGTATCATTAACAACTAAAAAATGGGATTTAGGTGCTATATAATGATAACCATATCCAAAATTTGAACTTGATTATTGCCTTTTTACTCCAGTTATCGTGTCACGTAAAAAAATGACTTTTTTCAGTTTTTGATGTTTTTCTAAGGATCTGCCACATGAAAGTGAAGTATAGTCCTTATAACTTTCAATACTTATGTTATTTTTAACAACAAAAGATTCAACATATAGGTTTCGAGTTAAAACAATTTCAAAAAATTGCGGTTTATGGTGTATAATAAAAGAACAATAAACGATAATATAAATTTTCCGCGGTAAAGCGATAGGTAATTTTATTCTTTTTTAGGTACATATTGAGCAATTTACTTTTATTAACTTTTCCAATAACTTTATTAGAAAAAACTGAAATCTCAAAACTAAAAATCGTTATTAAAAAAAAAAAAACGCGTTTACAAAATGTAAAAATAGACTTTTTTCCCACAATGTACTAGTAAAAACAAAGAAAATAAGACTTAGTGGGTTCAAATCCACTGAGTAGAAGTTGAGATACAGGCGTATACGACGCAGCAGCAAGGCGAAGCCAACCCGAGCATCCAGGCTAGGCAGCAGGGCCACTGCAGACAGCATATCCACGTAACCGAGGGCGAAAAGAGAGCGTCAGACACCGACTCGATTGAGCACTGACGAACAGCATCTACAACGCTATACCTGTAAGTCCACCGTACGCGTTAGCATTAGGCTAACTTAGTGCTCTCTCTCTCTCTCTTCCTCGCGAATGCAAGGGCAAGTAGCCCGATAGATAATAAGAGTAGGGTAGCGGGAACGATTGTTTTGTAAAAGCGACGGCCGATCTGGACGATCGTCTCATCGCCAAATACGCAGATAACACACGACGACGACGGATAACACACGCGACGCGCAACTCAACGCAACATTTTTTTTCGATCAAATAAACGCTAAGGGGGCAGAATCAGCCCACCTGAGCTAACAGCTTAATAAGCCTAAATTATTTATCCGCGCATGCGTGCCCCGATTCCTACAAGCATTTCAGCCAAGCACAGAAGCACTCCGCCTCTCTCCGTGGTCCGTCGAAACAGAGACGCTAAGCAGCCAAGGTAAGACCTTCGTCGTTGCAGAAACGACATTTTGTCGACTGGAAGTGATTCACGTAACAGCCCGACGCTTGGCAGGGCTGGAACGAATATTACGAGCCGATGGATCACACCCATATCACAACATTGAAATATTGCAATATTAGTGCACTAAAAAAAAAACAGAAAATGGCGTTTTGGACAGATATTTGAGCAAATTAATAATATGTAGGTAGATATTAAAAGTTCTATTTTTTTACGCCACCCATAAGGTAAATAGAAGTTCGCGTTTTTTTTTTCTGGTGACAAAAATTTTAATGTTTGAGAAATAGAAATGAATAAAGAATTTAATAGTCATTTCAATCTCTGAAAAAAATTAACTTTTAAAAAAATAGAAGGTTAGGCGACTTTGATATATTCTGCAACGAAAGTTAAGTTATACAATGATCAATTAGGAACAACTCTCAAGATACTTACAACGTAACTTGCTATGACTGTTTTACTTATGGTGTTTTTATGACATAATACATGAAAAGGAAATTTTAGTTGTTCACCAATAAACAACTGACTAAAAAAAAAAGATATAGTAGAAGGATAGGTATTTAATCTCACCGACAGCAAGATGAATAACGCACTGTTGAGTTTCGTCTAGGATAAGACTAGGGAGCTACGAAGGCAGAGTACTGTGCCTGCAGAAATGGCTGATGGGAGAATATGAACCAGTCGATGTCGAAGCGTTCGAAGAACAGAACAAAGGCAACAGAGTAAAGGAGAAGCGCATGGAAGCGCGATAAAGTTTTATCAAGACATCGGGAGGGCAGGCGGGGGCGCTAAACGTACTAGCTCAGTTATGAGAAAAACAAGGCACGCGTTAAGGAATAGTAGTGGTAGTTAAGGAATAGTGGTGGTACTAGTAGTGGTGAACGATAGCCTCATCGCACCAGATGGCACAGTATACCAGCTGCTGCTTGGAATGATCAATTACCTAGAGAAAATGCAACAGACAGTCAAAGAGCTGCAGGAGCAGATAGGCCAGCTGAAGGACGAGCGGAAGGAGGCGTGAGCCTCCAGGACTCGGATAGATCACGGAACGGGGCAAACGCCGGCAAGAGTTACTTTCGGCAACGTGACGGTTGCCGAAACGCAAGCAACCCAAAGATGTTAAAATAAAGGTACAGGCGAGACAGCTGAGGCGGGCGCAAACACTCACCCATCAAACGCATGGCTGCTTTATTAGATAGTATACATATAATTGATAGATTTTTTAAATAGACTTGAATCTAACATGACCCTAGTGCAAATGACTGAAGCAGAGATGATGGCGGCTTTGCCGTTCGTATTTACAGGCGTAGCCGCGGAATGGTATGAGAACCACAAAGATGAGTGGCAAGGCTGGAAAGAGTTCTATATGGCGGCGACAAAATGGTATGGCACGAATAGGCGATTCTAACAACGCCTGGCTTTGGACACAGAGAGAAGATACCAAAGCGTGCACGAGCCCATGCGCAATTTTGTGACATGCCTGGAAGGCATGATAAAGGGAATGAAGCCACAACCAAGCTTGGAAAATAACTAGACATCTTACATAAAAATCTGAGGCCAGAACTGCAAAGGTTGACCCCTTGTATGAACTCCCGCGACTGGGAAAGTTTCCCAGAAATCGCAGAAGAAACCGAAACCGTACGGCAAGCGGGGGAGTGTACCACGCGCCACTACCACCGAAGCAAACTCTACTAGCATCTGCTCGGTGTCACAGAGGCATCTTCACGGCCGCCGTGCACAAGCCCAGTTGCCCCGTTAGAATTCATACTTTATGAAATAAATATCAAAGTTTAAAATATTTTCGAAGTGTTAAAAAAGATCACTACATATTTAAAAAACCGCTGCCAATTCATTGGCACGTAGCTTCCTCCAACTAAATTTATAGGTCCAATAAATAAAATATAGTTTTAATACATCTATATATCTGCTTGCTAATGTATGAGGTGGTTTTTGATACGTAATTTAATATAGGTTTTGGATGGTTCATTGTCCAAAAGTTTGCAGATCCCTCTGTTTTTTTATTATAGAATTTAAACACTGTCGTTAATTTTTTTTCACAGAAATTCACGCATGTTAATATGTGTTCCTAACCAACCTAATCATCAAAACAACAGACTATTCATTAGATAGGTCGCTCGCTCAATTTTCGAGAAAACGATTTTTACATTTTAGCTCTTTAGTTGAAAACCGCTCGACAAAATCGTTTAAAATTTTAGCAGCAGATAGCTTTTTTATGGTGAATTACCAAATAAAATTTTGGAGCATTTGACTACATTGTTTCAGAGACATAAGGAATTCAAAAATTTAAAAAAAAATTGAAACCTTGATATCTTACGAACCATAGAGGTTTGAAAGCTGTGTAATGAACTTAGCATGTAACGGTTTAACTTTCTCCAAGAGACTGGATAGTCAGTCGGTTCCAGGATCAGGATAGGGGAAAGGGGCAAGAAAAGAGTCTGTTTTTATATTTTCAACAATAACAAAATATATTTCTTAAGTAAAGAATAGCAATTTGGAATCAGTTGTTAAATCCCGGCTGAAACAGAAATAAATTATGCGTCTTGTTAAAAATATTTCGCCGTTACAAATAGAATTGTTTAAACTAACGCGGTTGACCATTTACAAGAATATATACGCGATTTCGTTACAAGAATGATTCGGTATTCGCGGCTACGGTGTTTCGGTCCGGTGGCGGTATGATGGATTGGTGGCGGATTTTGAGGTTATGAATTCATTCGGTACGGTGGAGTCGTGTGCGCACGGCGCGGATATGTATAGGTGCGTTCACGGCGCACCGCGTACGCCGCTTGGCGCGTCGTCGCTGAGTCGCTCGCCGGCTGCCGCGCTCCATGCTCGTGCGGACTCGCCCTGCGAATGTTGCGCGCGCGCGCTCATTCTGCGTCGTGCGGATTCGCCTTTCGTGCGTTGCGCGCGCGCGCTCCCTGCGCATGCCGCGTCTATTGCGGCCGCCTTCACACGTATTTACATGTGCGAGACTTGTATCTCGTCACAAGCCAAAACACATAAAATATCTACTTTTTTCCAAAATATCAAGTGCAATAAGGCCTTTTTGCGTGCATAATCGAGGCACAAAAAAACTCATTTTGTTCAGTTTTCGATTTATTACTGAAAAAATAAGTAAGCAAATCACTTGAAATTTTAATGGGATATAGTTTGACACGTGACCCATCGACATATTTTTTTGCGAGGTTATGACGTTTCAGATATATGAATTTAAAAAAAAATCACCTTTTTCATTTTATCTGCCGAACAAAGCAGTCGATCCCGAGCACCAAGCGAGAAAAAGTAGGTAATTTTATTCTCTTTCAAATGCATTATAGCTGAATTGTTAGTAACAATGGGATGATTAAAAAAAACGCAAAATAGTGTTTGTCAAAAATCAAAAAATTGCCATAAAAAATTGCCATAGTTCAGAAAATAAAAAATAACTGTTTTCCCCGAATTCAAAATTCAAAAATATATATGCATGTCAAATTTTATTGATATTGACGGAGTAGTTCCAGAAATTTTACGGTATACATACACACACACACACCCATACGGACATTTTCTAAAAACACTCGATTAGAACTTCTTACACATCAAAAAGTATTTTCTAGAAGTTTTGAAGAAACTCATAATTTGCCTATTACAAAACTTCCTCTAGGAGGAAGCAAAAAAAAAAAATTGTCTTCAGAGCTGTGGTATCCCTTGTAGGCCTAATCCAGAGAAACCATAACTTAAGAATTTAATTTTGAAAAACAATTTTATCATAACTGATGCTTATAAAAAATAAAACGTGTCTTCTCATAACTATTTTAATATCTATGTACGAATACGTATATATGTAAGAACATTATACATCATGCAGCAATATCAAAAGTTAAAAATACTTAAAAAATCAATTGTAAAACACATACATTATAAAATTCTCAATTCATACTAGTAGGTAGCTGTGCGGATACCAGATCATGCGGGTCCCAGCTCACCCCCACTCTTTGCGGCTACCAGCTCACTCCCTCTTCGAGCGGTTACCAGCTCGCCCAGGGTACCCCCCTCTTTCTTCCCTTTGCCAGCCACGCTCGCGTAATAAAGAGCGCGCTCTCGCGTCAACGTATCATTTCATGACGAGCAGCAGCATCATCATGAGAGTGGGCGAGAAGAGGAGCGAAAACGCACGAGGCAGCTATACAGCAGCAGTCGAAGCCAGCCAGCAAACAGCTACGAAAGAGAGGCCGCCTGTTAAAGAGCCTAAGGAAGCGTGACCCTGATCGAGGCAGAAACAAAATATTACAATCAGTCATTTTAATGACTACAAGTTTATAAAAAGTAGTAATAAAATACTTGTGAGTAAAGATTTCTTACAGCGAGAACGTTCTCTCTGCCGCACGCGAAAGAGCGCGCGTACCTCCATTCCTCAGCGCGCGCTATTAATTCGGCACAGATGCGCGCAAAGGCATAAGAGAGAGCGCGCTTTGACGAGCAGTATCAGTTATTCATCGTTCGTCATGGGAGCAGCAGCAGCAGCAGCAGTAGCAAGTTGCGGCGAAGATAGCAGTCAGTAGACGCGGGAGCATCGTTACCCTGTGGAAGTCGCTCTGCGGTCGACACAGGCTAACGTATTTCCACGTCCAATGACTGTCTGGAAAAATCTGAACCCGGAGATGGGACGAGTCAAGGGAAGAGAGCGTCCATATAAACCAGCTGTAAAAGAACCATTTGCCGAGTCGCCGAGAAACGTTCATAAGGCTCGACGACGCGACGAGAATTTCAAATGATCTGCATCTTAGCGATGATGCAAGTTCATTTGGAAGCGCTCGCTCACATTGAACGAGATGGCATTCGAGATCGTGAGGAAATGTTTGAGGTGTTATACTACATCCAAACTTTTTATCTCGACATGAACGCCGACGACGACGACTTCGACAACAGTTAGCAGCAGTAATGAAGCAACTCGGCCCTTTTCAGGGCCACCAAAAAATATTAAACGTAGAATATTCTATTCCCCCTCCACTCTTCTACGAGCACACTTATATTCAGCGATGACAGCTGCATACTGTCATTCGCTTTTTGACTGCCGACATGTGCTGTCCAAGACGATTGAGCATCAGAGAGCGAAAGGAATGCCAAGAGCTTGCTAGTCTTAAACTTGCGATGATTCAGGAAATTATAAGAATTTACTTGGAAGCTGCTGCTCTGCTAGCTTGACATCGAGCCTCGCCAAACTCGAGTCGAGTTAGAACATTCTAGGATCTCGTCAATGATAGATTTTTCCAGTAGGAAACAATCGGGGTTTTTCAGGGCCACTAAATTCTCACAACGTAGAATACGACTATATGCCCCCACCACCGCCTCCAAAGTATAAGTATCTGCGCGAGCTCGAAAGAGAGCTCATTCTTCGCAGGCATGCCGAGACGACTAGTCATCAGACCCTACGACTCTCCAAGAGCACGACAGCGACAAGAGCAAGATTCGACGAGACAACGACTCTTCACGACATCTTATCGGGAGGCGGCAGTGAAGATCGAGAGGCCTTATTTGCCGTTTCTAGCGGCTTCTTGGCTCGGTATGCCAAGAGTAGAGTCACTGCCGTCGACTGACTCATCGGCATCCTCGTATAGAGGATCCCCCCCCCCTCTCATGGTCTGTGGATCATAGAATAATTACCCCCACCAATCGTTGGGCTGTTCGCCATTTTGAAATTTAGTGTATAAAAGTCGGAGCAGTAGCGTAAAAAAAGTCAAACCATTCTCAACTTCTCGAGAGAGAACATCGCGTAGATACACACACACAGTTGGAAAAAAAAAATGGAGCTTATTATTGATTTCCAAGGTTCTCAGTCTTCCAAAGGCGAATTTATCGCCAAAGAAATCAGCATAATACCAAGTCGCTTTAGCGACAAAAATACCGATCCGCAAAGTATTTTGCTGAGTCTGCCGATATGCTGCACGAAGTACATTACGGCAGAGTATCTGCCAACAAACCAGTGGTTGACAAACAACTTTCATGGCATTGCTTGGGATGATGGCTACGTCTTATTCCTGAAGATGGAAGAGAAGCTCACCGATCACGTAGCATACGCCACCAAAGTATACGTGAAAGGTGCGGAGAAGAAGGACATCATGAAGCAGCTATTCCCGACAGTCAACGTTGTAAACCTGACCGACTATGGCTGTCCACCACTGCGAGAACTATGTTCAGGCCATTTCGTAGACTGCCCTGATCATAACAATACTTCGAATCTTGTTTGCGCAAAATTGAACGTTCAAGTTCTCGCACAGTGGCTCGAAAAATACTGGACGTAGATGTATGTATTTGATATAATAAAAAACATTTGAAAAAAATCTGTCGTTTTCACGACAAAAATATTCGTAAAAACGTACGGAATAACTGTTTGCGCGCACTTTTCTCGCGCATCTCCTTCTCGCTATAAGAAGGACGTCATGAGCGAGAGCGAGTCATTATTCGTAAAGCTCTTAAACAAGCAGCAGCAGCATGTGGGCATACAGCGTGTTCTCGCCACCTCAGAGCATCCCCAATCTTTGCACGCTGACGGCAGCCGTGGCGAGCAGCATCTCCGAAAAGTTGCAAAACTTCTATCATTACTACAAGGACAACGACGTCGACTACGTTCTGGATCTGCAGATCTTCAAGGTCGGCAGCCACTTCATCCACAAGGAGCTCGCTGTAGCCAGTTTCGAGGGTGATGCATCGCCGATCAACGTATACCTCTTCGAGCCGCCGTTCGAGTGGACTAGCTTGAGCAGCGATCAACGTCGTGAGAACAGCTGGATCGAGAGGAAGCTGATTGGAATCCCTTGGTCCGCTGGAACATTCGGCTACGACGACGTAGTGATTCTCAAGATTCTCAAGAAAAGTCTCAAGAATGCCCGGAACGTCTACGTCAAGGAATTCGAGAAGAAAAGGTGGTTGGAGGAGAGGTTGGCGCCGTCGACTGCTGTACGAGTCATCGATATGGAGGTCTTGGGTTGTCCATCGCTCAAGCATTTCCCCAAGACAGGCGACTGCGAGAATCATTCTCTGCTCTCCGATTCGCAATGTGCTGGACGAAATGTTCACGCTTTGAGATTGTGGATGCAGACGTATCGCGGTGTCTGGAGAAGATGTGTGTTACTAATATGTACTTACTTTTGTAATAAAATCATAATAAAAACTGTCATTTCACGACAAAAAAAAACAACGTAGAACAAGCTTATACTTGTCATCTCTCCAGCGCGTGCGCAGGATGACGACGACGGCGTGTATTTAAGTCATCTCGAGCGAGCGCTAGTATTCATTCTTAAAGCCGAAGCGTCAAGAGCAACATGATTTCCACGGAGTATTATATTTTCACAATCGACAATCTGAGAGCGTGCTCTCGTCTTGACGCGAACGCTGAGGACATCCAGCATTGGATGGATATTGTTGGCAAAATTCGGCAGCTGCAGAACTTTCACGCTCATCTCCAGAGCGTTTCGAGAGTTCTCGAAGGCGGTTTAAAGCGAGGAGGTGGCCTAGAGCAGCAGCAGCCACGAGTTACCTGGGATGATGTACATCTGGCTTATCAAAGCCGCATCAGAAGCGGCCTCATTACAAACGTGCAGCACATCGACGTAAAGAGCTTCATGAAGGACGCTGCTAGCTTTTTCAAAGAGCATCGACTGGACGAGATCTCGGTCAATCATTACATGCTAAAGAAGAATGGCGGAGGACAGTTTGTCGTGTCTCCCTGTCACATTACGGCTTCGAAGAGAGAGAAGCACGTCAATCTTCTCTTCGTACAAGACCATTACGAGGACGAGGATGAGTAAAACGACGAGAACGTACCCTCTCTGAAATTCAACTACGTGTGGATAAAATATTTATCGCGATTGGTCTCGTCTCAGCTGGGCTCTCGCAAAGCGAAGCAATTCATTTGCGATCGTTGTCTGCACTATTTTTGGACTGCCGACAAACTAGTGGAGCACGAGAGAGACTGTACGAAGCTCAACAGCTTCAAAGTCAAACTTTTAAACGAGACGAATAATAGACTGAAATTGAAAAATTATCGCTACAAGGAACGTTTGCTATTCGTAGTGTACGCTGACTTTGAATGCTTGCTCAAACCTGTGAAAGAAGACAATCGTGCTTATCAGGAGCACGAAGCGTTCAGCGTCGGCTACTACGGAAAGTGCAGCTTCGAAAAATCCAAGTCGACGTACAAGAGCTACAGGAAGACGGCCGTTGGTGAACAGGAGGCAGCTAAATGGTTTGCTACGAGTCTTCACGAGCTTGGACAAGAACTCGAGCAGCTCTACGAGCATCCAGTACCCATGGATGAGTTAAGCTCGGAAGAAAATCGCGAATATGCATGGGCTAGAGTTTGTCACGTCTGCGCTCGACCTTTCAGTGAGCAGGACAAGAAAGTGAAGGATCATTGCCACTTCACGGAAAAGTATTGCGGTCCGGCTCACACCGGCTGCAATATATATTACAAGGACTTGCGGACGATTCCAGTTATTTTTCACAACTTGGGCGGTTACGACTCTTATCTCTTCATCAGGGAGATCTCCAACGCCTTCCTGGGCCGTATCGTGCTGTTGCCGCAGACGAAAGAGCGTTACATCTCTTTCAGCAAATACATGGGAAAGAGCGATGTGAACGTTTGATTCATCGACTCTATTCGCTTCATAGCCTCATCCTTGGATAAGCTGGCATCCTATTAGCAAGAGCTGAAGACTGTCTAGGTGGTGTTTGAGAAGGACGACGGTTACAGCCCGCAACAGATCGATCTGCTGAAACGTAAGGAAGTGTTTCTTTACGAGTACGTGTCCACGCTTAAAAAACTCGACAATACTTGTCTGCCAGCTCAGTCGGAATTTTACAGCTTCCTGGCTGACTACTTGATGTACTTTGACGTCAATAACCTCTACGGGTGGGCCATGACGCAATCCCTGCCGTGCTCTGGCTGCAAGTGGATCGAGGACATAGAGAACGCGAGTTTCTACGACGTGGCCGACCACAGTTCCATCGGCTACATCCTCGAGGTGGATCTGGAATACCCGAAGGAACTCTACGACTCTCACAAGGACTTGCCTATGTATCCGGAGCACAGAGTAGCGCCAGAGTCGAAGCAAGAGAAGCTGATGACTACGCTTTACGATAAAGAGCGTTACGTCATTCACTACAGAAGTCTCAAGCAGGCGCTCAAGCATGGTCTCCGCTTGAAGAAAATTCACAGAGCCCTGAGTTTTAATCAGAAGGCCTGGCTCAAGGACTACATCGATTTCGATAGCGAGCTGCGCAAGAGAGCCGAGAACGAGTTCGAGAAGAATTTGTTTAAACTCATGAACAACGCGGTCTACGGCAAAACGATGGAATACGAGCAGAAGCGCATGAATGTGAAGCTCGTGAATAAGTGGAAAGGTCGCTACAGCGCTGAGGCTCTCATAGCTAAGCCGAATTTCGACAGCTGCTCCGTGTTCGACGAGAATCTCGTATCGATTTAACTGGCACGCACCGAGATCAGCATCACCAAGCCAATCTACGTGGGACTCAGCGTTTTTGATCTCTCCAAGTCGCTCGTGTACAAATTTCACTACGACTACATCAGGAGTCGATTAGGTGACAACTGCAAGCTGCTCTATACCGATACGGATAGCTTGGTGTACGAGATCGGTGGCCGCGACGTCTACGAGATCATGAAGGAGGATAAAGGACGAATGTAATGGGAAGATGATGACAGGATTCGTCGGCTTGCGCAGCAAGATGTACGCCGTTCGAATTCAAGGTCAGTAGATGTCCATAAAGAAGGCCAAAGGCGTGAAGAGTGCTGTGGTAAAGAAGACGCTCACCTACGAGGACTACGTACACTGCCTACTTGAGAACGCTACGATCTCGAGAGAGCGGTGTAATATTCGGTCGTGACTTCACGTTCTTAGGTCGGAGAAAAAGAGCAAGGTGGTCCCAACGACGACAAGCGATATTCGCTCGAAGGGGAAAACACCGATACGCTTCCTTGGGGCCATTACAAAATCCCGAAAAACGCTTGCAAAAGAGCGGCTTCTGACGAGGTAGAGGGCGCCAGCAAGAGAGCGCGAGTGGAGGGGGACTCGCGAGTGGAGGGGAGCGATGGAGCGAATATAAGTCGAGCCGTCGCCGGTGAGAATTCATTCGCTTCGCAGCAATAGCAGCAGCAGCAGCAGTAGTAAGCTACATATACCAGCAAGTAAGAAAGATCAGCAGCAGTAGTTAAAATGGATCTACAAAAGCTGAACGAAGTCGCCAAGACTAAGGAGTTTCTCCCGATGAAGAAGATTGCCGAGCTCGAGGAAGGCCGAGTCTACAAAGTCACCAAGCTCAGGATTTTCACACAAGATTTGGAAGAAGACACGTGGCGGAGCTCGACGATGCTGTGCAGGCGTTTCTACCTCAATGCTTCGCCTTGGCTTTCGACAAGGATAAGGAGTTCTTCAACAGAAAGGCGGAAGAAGCTAGCATTTTTGTTTTAACAACAAAAAAACCTAGTCACGAGGAACAAAAAATATTTAGAGAGGGGCGAGCTGTGAATATAAGCCAGACATCTGGCTAGTTTGAATCATTAGCTCGACAGTCGCAGAACATTCAACATGCTCGCCGACAAGACGATAACCGACTTGGAGGAAGGAGGGATGTAACGTACATGGTTACAGAACTCCAACTCATCAGCACCGAGTCAAGAACGCAAGTTATGGCTCGTCTAAACGACTCATCTCAGCTTCTTCTACCACAACATTTCGCCGTAGCCTTCGAGAACGAGGAGGAGGAATACTTCTACATACAGACAGCTGCAGTTAATACCTACAGGCTATTCGACACGCGACTGTTGCAGGCAGTCAGGAGTTTACTCAACACATCGTACCATTTAAAGCTGCCACATAAACTAAACTGCTTTTACATGGCATTTTTTAACGTACGATTGAAGCGTTCGCAGATCGCAGCCTTGAGATTACTATACGTCGAGTACAGATTAATCTCGTAGTGTTTCATAAGGTTCCGAAAGGTGGTGTTGTAAAATTCTTTGCCACGATCCGTATGCAAGTTTTTAGGCACTCAACCTCCTGACAATAGTATGCTTTTCATAGCAGCTGCTAAGTCTTCGCCGGTTTTTGTCCTCACGGGAATGGCCCAAGCGAATTTCGAAAACGTGTCTATGACAGTGAGCATATATCATGTTCACAGCTCATCATTCAGAGAGTGAATGTTTCGATTGATTTGCATGATCACGGCTTTTATAGTCTTGATCTCGCTGTTGATGCGTCTGAATTTCTTATCGATTTCATCTCGATACGCCGCCAGCAGTCGATCGATGACTTTTTTCGATTCTTCCTGCACGGCGCGAAGATTAACGGCATCGTTTGGCTGCAGCGCTGCAGCGACGTTGCACAAGCGTTTTTTTTCCAAATCGAATTGACTATCGGCGCTGGCTTTAAAGCCGTGGCCAGGAGGTTCTCGACTGCCCTCGCCACGCTTCAAGTTACGTCCGAACATGTCGACGCTCATGATGTGAATGGCGGAACTAGAGAGAGTACGTCTCAATATATATAGCCAACCTCGGTAAGCTCCTCGATAATCGAATAAATCTCGTTCGTGTGACTAGAATTTCCAGCTATGATGAGACAAAGCCGTTCAACCAGTTCATTCGGATCGTCCCAGTAAACGAAATCCATTTTCGTATCTCTCCTGGCGATTTTGTACGGCGGAAGCAGTGTACCACCACTTTTCTTCTTCTTCTTTTTTGAGTGTGATGATGTGTTGGATATAAAGAGAGTAGCAATAAAGGTATCGTATTTTTTACTATTGTGATAACGCAAAATCTCATCGGGGCGAAAAGTCCTCCTGTGCACACTCGAAAATTCGAGTATTTTTTGATAATTTTTTTAATCTGCAGCACGATTCGGTTTTTTGGCAATAATAAGTTCGAGAAGACCTCGGCTTTTGGGAAAGTTCTATCATCGACTGTAATGATATCTCCATCGTACTCTATTCTTGATTTGCCGAGTTTGTATCCGCCGCCGCCTTGGTCCTTCCACACGCCGTTAACCTTATCCACATTTTTACGACGCAGAAGAAGCGAAAGCGATTTTGCTCCGTCGTCGTCGTTGTCGCTGTCGCTGTTTACCGATTCAAATGTCGTATCAGCATTAGCCTGTATAGTTTTATTCGCTTGAGAAGTTTCATTCTCCTCAGCAGCAGCAGAATCAGTTGTATACAAGTTATCGAAAGTATCGTCAGATTTTATTATTCATTTATTTGCAACAGTAGCAGCAGGCAATTTTTGTTCTCCAGAAGAATTGACCACTAACTGTTGCAAGGGATCGTCGATCGGCTTGAAAGTCTCACCCAACGCTCTCTCAAAGTTTTCTTTACCGTACTCCAACAAATAAAACTTTTGCTTAACTGCGCCTCGCACTTTCACGAGCTGCTCGAGTATATGCTTCTGCTGACTATTACTATCAGACATGTTGACATATTAACGGTTAGTGATAGACTGTTTGTATGGGACAAGACTACATTAAGGTTCAAAAATAAACTGTGAAATCATTGTTGATCAGATATTATGACTTTATTGAAATCTCCTAACCATCAGGTCTTTGTGTGCCCTTCTCTCACAAGTAATCACCGAGAACTAACGCCCTACTCATTAAACGCCGCCGAGACAGTAGAAAAGCCAAATCATTCAACATTTTCACCTATAACACCAGCCACAGCGATTCCAATAGGCCTAGGCAGAACAGTTAATAATACCGAATTTCTACAAGAAGTTGAGGAGACATCGTTAATAGATATAGAAGGTATTAGTGACCAGCCTAGGTTAACTGGAAACCCAAGTAATTCAAAGTTTAATTTTACTTTTGATTTTGATAATCTTCTTGACGGCAATCGTGCCAACGATTTCAACATGGCGGAGAATCCGCTACGCTTATCGTTAAAATGTAGCTAATTTGGTACCAGAATTTGATGGAAAAAATATTTCGGTAAATGAATACATCGAAAATTTAAATATATCAAGAATATGTTATCAGCAGCAGATCAAGCTAATTTAATTCTAATTTTGAAAATTAAATTAAAAGGAGAAACTTATAAGGCTATGTTGAATGCAACAATCAATACTATTGAAGATTTCATAAAAGCAATACGACAGATATACCCATCTACTGAGAATATGCACTCTCTGTATGGGCAAATTGAAGAAATTTTGCAAAAACCGGACGAATCGGTTCTTAGTTTTGCCAATAGATTGCAAGAGTTAGTGCTGAAGATTAAGGACAGCAAAGAAGTACAAGATCTCACAGCAACAGAAAAGGCCGCGTTTGAAACTAAAATAAATAATGATGCTTCTCAAGGTTTTAAGGAAGGATTAAAGCAAGAAATCAGAATAGAATTGGAAGCAGTAACCAATTTAACAGAAGCCATTACAAAAGCTATAGAAATAGAATCGAAATTCAATAAAAGAGGAATTTTATGCCATAAAATAAATAATATATATAGTAATTCACATAATCACAATACAACTAATGCTACTATATACGCATGTCAAATCTGTGACCGTTATGGGCATGAAGCATTATTCTGTCATAATTCGGGATGTGTATATTGTAAAAACAAGGAACATTTGTCGAACATCTGCAGAAAAGTCAAGGATAAAATTGAATTGATTTGTAAATTTTGCAATAATCAAGGACATTCTATAGACGCGTGTAAACTGAATAAAATTAAAGGCAATCATTGCCAATATTGCCAGTTTATGGGCCATACAGTGACTCAATGCCCATTTATAATAGAATATGAATTGTGTTGGAAGTGTAAGGAAAGTGGTCATGATCCAACTGCCTGTACAAAAAAGGCAGATGTTAGCAATTCATGTGAATTTTGCAATAGCGCGGGCCATACGATAAAAGCATGCCCAGAGATTATATGCACACGATGCAATCAACTTGGATATCCAGTAAAGTACTGCCCGTTAATAAAAAGTCCGATTGCAAATAACAGATTTATAATGTGCTCAATCTGTAATGCAGAAGACCATGAAGCCATAGAATGTGAACAAGTCAAAATATTAGTAGCGCAACACAAGACAATATCTTTTGAAACGAATATTCAACGTCAAGTCTGCGATGAAAAAGGCCACTCAGCTAAAAAATGTCCTCAAATAGGTAATAAACAGCAAAGTTTTAATAATTCAAATAGTAAATATCAAAATTTTAGTAACTCTAATAACTTTAGAAAATATAGCAACTATAACAATCAAAATACTAATTTACAAAATACAAATAATAGCAAAATAAAGTGTGATTATTGCGAAATGCGTGGTCACCCTGTATATAAGTGTAGAAAATTGAAGAATTGAGAAAATATTGCTAGAAGAGAGGAAAACTGTACATATTGTAAAAAAAGCGGTTATAACATAAAAAATTGTACCGAAGTAAAATCATTGGAAATGCGTGCGAGCAAATTTTGCAGTCTCTGCAAAAATACAAACCATATGACAGAAGAATGTTTCCCATTACAAAACCAGCCGAGCGTAGAGTCGGGAAACGAATAAAGCCTTCTCGGACCGAATGGCCTAGAAGTTACAACACAAATCCACTCAGCAATACAGAAAACACGGTTAAAACAAATGTCATAACAGCATCTCAGAATCAGAACAGGGCAAATTATGAAGATGATGATCAGCAGGAGGTACAATTGCTCCAGGAAAAAGAAATCAAACTAGAAATATATCATTTAAAATTAAATGATTTATTAGAATATGTTGAGATAATAAATCCCTATTCTAAAAATTTATGCAATTTACTTGTCGATAGTGGAGCACAAATAAATATAATAAAACAAAATCAAATACCTATAGGAACACAACTGCTAGATAAAAAAATATTATTATCCGGCATCGCAAATAATTCTATAAAAACATTAGGTATAGTATAACTACAGATAAATGGTAAAAATTTTGATTTTCACGTAGCACCTAATGATTTTGTAATGCTATATGATGGAATACTGGGAATTAAATTGTTAAAAGGAAGTAAATAAACTACGTTTAGATGAAGGATACTTAGAGGTCAATAACGTAAAATTAAAATTACTGAGAGGTCCGATTACAAAAACCGGAATGAAGCTAAGCCAAAAAGAAACTCTCAATATAATTTTAAAAGAAATTGTTTGCGACAATGATGCATATAATATAGAACAACAAAATATTTTAAAAGAAACGGATCGTGAGAATAATATTGATAAAATCAGAATGCAAGATGAAGCAAATCAAGAGATTTGTGAAGGGAGTAGGAATAGCAAAATCAGAAACATAGAGGATGAGTTAAAACAAACTGAACAATCACATGAAAAACAGAATACTGAGATAAATGAGGCAGAACCATTACTAGAAAATGATAGTGTCACAGAAAACACATTTAATAATGATAAAAATACAGAAAATTTTATACTTGACGTAAATACAGTATTACAAGAGCAAGTAACGACTGAACAAGCGCCAACCCAAGCCAAAAGGCTGAATTATAAGGAAATATTAACTATTATGAAGGAAAATAATGTAAACCTATCTAAAGCAGATAAAAAAATAATTTTTGAAGAAAAAAAATATCAATACGTTTCAATAGACATCAATTATATACCAGAAGGGGCTCAAGTAGTAGAAGAACTTAATATTGATGAGAAATTAATTCTGAATATAGAAACTGAAATTTTAAATAAAAGCCAAGAAAATAAAACCAGAAAACCGAGTCAGAAGGAAATATTGCGAAAGAAACTGCAATTAAAAAACGGAGGTAAAAGAAACGACGAAATAATCGAGCGAATGATAAACCAATATCTGGATGTTTTTTGGATAGAGGGCGATAAATTAGGTACATGTAACGTAGAACAACATGAAATCAACTTAACTTCTGACAAGCCAGTATACGTAAAGCAGTATCCATTAGCACACAAATCTAAGGGAATAGCTTTAAAAGAAATGGGCAAATTAGAACAAAATTACAACAAATTACAAGAAACGAAAGCAATCAGAGAAACAAAAAGTGCGTCCAATGCGCCAGCGTTAGTAGTCCCGAAGAAGGAGCTAATCCCAGGAGAGAAAAGATATAGATTGGTGATAGATTATAGAGCCTTGAATGAGGTGACTATAGCCGATCCATATTTACTTCCCAATATTAATGAAATTTTAGACTTAATTGGAAAAAGGAAATATTGTGATGTATTAGATTTAAAATCTGGCTTTCATCAAGTAAAGATGAGACCTTCGGATATTTACAAAACTGCATTTAGCTTACATCCATTAGGAAGATTTGAATTTGTCATCCTACCGTTTGGTCTTAAAAACTTAGCTCGGACTTTTCAGCGGGTTATAAATAAAGTTTTAGCCAAATACATCGATAAAATATGTTTTAATTATATTGACATCATTATTTTCGATGACACGATTGAAGAATTAGAGGAAAGATTCGGTCTAATAGCTCAAACATTAATAGAAGCAGGGCTCAAATTAGAGCCGGAAAAATGTGAATTTAGCAAGTGTGTTTTTTAGGGCATGTTATTGGTGAAGCAGGTATAAAACCAGATAATAACAAAGTACAAGCAGTAAAGAAATTCTCAATAACGTTAAAAAGGTTAGACAGTTTTTAGGTTTTGTAAATTATTACAGAAGGTTTATTAAAAATTTAGCAGAAATTACCAAGCCACTAACCATATTACGATAAACCGTTTATAATAATGACGGACGCAAGTCAATATGAGTTAGGTTGTGTAATTTCTCAAGGGGAGATAGGTAAAGACAGACTAATAGCTTATGCATCAAAAGTACTGCAGCCTGCGGAACTTAAATATGCAACCTATGAAAAAGAAGCTCAGGGTATTATGTATGCTATAAAAACATTTAAAAATTATATTTAAGGAAATAAATTTATAATTGTAACTGACCATAGACCACTATTATGGTTGAAATCTGCGGATAATAACGAAAGGGTTCAGAGATGGAGATTAAAACTAGCAGATTGTGATTATGAAATTGTGTATAAAGCTGGAAAATAAAATACAAAATACAGATGCATTATCAAGGAATCCTGTAGCGAAAATGGATATATGCGTAGTAACAAGAGCCCAGAATAGGAGAGAAGAAAATCAGACGCAAGATTTGACGAATGATGAAAAGATAAAAATTATTGATGAACGAAGATCGAAACTTCATAATAAAAAGTTACAGATAAAAAAACGCAAAAGGGCCAAGGTACAAAAGTCTAGAAAGAAAAGTGTACCAGAGGAGGAAAAACCACACGATAAACAGAACAATTTGGTATATTCCAAGAATACGATACAATTTCGCAATGATAATATTATTCATACAGTTAATAATAAAGGAGAGTCATTAGAAGACAATATAGGGGAATTATTAAAAAAGGAAAATATTCATTGGAATAAAAACTTAATTGATAATGAAATTGAAATATTAAATAAGGGTGAAAATACAATTTTTGTTTTATGTTTAAATACAGCCGAATCAGTAGTTACTGTTAAAAATAATATCATTAAGTTATTTCAGTTATTAAAAACAATATTTTTGCAAAAAAATTATTTAATATTTAGCGTTTCAAAAGATTAAATAATAAATAATATAAGTTGGGAGAAAATTGAGGAAATTTTGAAAACTATATTTGAAGGTACAAATATAAAGGTTGTGATCTGTCTAAATAATATAGTTTATGTAGAGGAAAAGCAAAGAGATAAAATATTTGAAATGCTACACTCTACTAAAATAGGAGGACATTCGGGTATAAATAGAACATATAATAGAATAAAAGATAAGTATTATTGGGAAAATCTTAAGGTAGATATTCAAAACAGAGTAAATGCATGCGAGGATTGGATTGTCAGAGAAATAAGCTAAAAAGGAATAAAAATTAAACAACCTATTTATGAAAAAATCTGTAGGTCAGTTTAATGTTACTAAAAATAATAATAAAAATATACTTTCAATACAGGATCAACTAACTAAATTTATAATTATAGCATCTATGTCAGATCAAACGGCGGAATCCGTAGCTGACGCGTTAGTTAAGAAATTTATATGTATTTTTGGGTCACCAAAGCTCGTACTAACAGATAGAGGGGCAAATTTTACAAGTAAACTATTAAAACAAGTAGCGCGTAGATTTAAGTTTACAAAAATTGAAACTACGGCGTTTGCACCCCAATCGAATGGTTCTTTAGAGAAAAAATTTTACATCAAAGAAAGTCGAATGGAATGAGTTGTTAGAGTTCGCACAGTTTCATTATAACATGAGCGTTCATACGAGCCATAAGTTCACACCACATGAACTAGTTTTTGGTTATCCAGCTAGACTTCCATCTAGCGAAACATTAAAAAAATCGGAGCAATTGCCAACGTTTAATGGATATTTAGAAAATCTTGTATTAAAAATGCAAGAGATGGCAAAATTAGCTCGAGAAAATTTAATAGATTCAAAATTAAAATCAAAAGCATATTATGATCGATTTATAAATCCAATCCACTTAAAAATTGGTGAAAAGGTCTGGTTAATAAAAGAACCAAAACCAGGAAAATTAGAGAAAAACCATAATTTGGATCCATATGAGATCCTGAAAGTACATGAAAATAGTAATGTATCAATTACAATGGAAAACCAAAAACAGTTCATACACATAAATCAAGTCATTGCCATATTTGATACTAAAACATTTCTTTTTCTAGGAATATGGACATGATTATTCAAATGATTATAATTTTTACGCTTTTTCGAAACAATCACGCTAGAATAGGATACAACTGCGGCACAACAACACCAAACATAACAACATTCTCTCTACTGGACTCAAGAGAATGCGACTTCCACAATACACAAGTAAATTCAACAAGCGTCAACATCGAGCTGATACAAGTCGCTGAATTCCGAGAAGTCACGGTAATATAATGTAAAATAGAAATCCACTGAACAGTATCAAGCTGTGGAATCTTCGGACATCTTATTCCTACAGAAAATGGAGAGCAGGAATATATTTATGAAATAAGTCATGAACAATGTAAACTTATTCATGATACGGGAATTTTTAAGTATGATAATATTCACACAATAGCAAATTTGAAGATAAATTCAACAATTACAAAAGGAATAGATTTTGCCGGAAGTGCAGAGAGCAACTCTTGCTCAGGTGCATCTTACGCTGATAGTTTTGGATCCTGGAATAAGGTATTTCTTCGTGGCTTAATTAAAATAACGTTAATTCAAAATAGTGCTAAGGTTAGTTTAAAAAATGATAAATTAAGATTAAGCTCAGGAACGGTGTGTAAATTTTCTGAAAAACATTGTATAGATATGGAAGGAGGACACACGTTTTGGGATGTTTTACCGCAAGGGAAATGTTTTAGAAACTCTTTTGATATTCTTTTCAAAGGGATAGCAACAAAATATTTTAGCGATACTAATCATGAAATTGTTTACGCACTAAATTCAAATGAAGTAACGTTCGCTTCAGCTATTAAGGATAAAATATGCGTTATAATAGACAATTTATACGTATAGAACATCCAAAATTACTAATCATAGAAAAGAGTAGTTATTTAAATGCATATCATTTTCAAAACGATAAAATTAGTAATATAAATAGCGTAAATTTAGATTTATTTACATATGTTAATTCGAAATTTGTATATGTAGAAACGCATTTAGGGAAGCAGCTAAATAATTTATATTTTAATTTAATAACGAAAAAATGTGAAATTGAAAGAAAGGTAATCCAAAATTCCTTAGCCATAGCCTCTCTTTCCCCAGATGAATTTGCCTATAGCATTATGAAAAAACCTGGATACATAGCAAGAATTGCAGAAGAAGTGGTACATTTAATAAAATGTGTACTAAAAGCAGTAAAAATGTTGCATCTAAAGGAATGCTACAATCAATTGTAACTCAATAGTACCTACTTACTACAGAATTTCGGAGGAATGGATATAATTCACACCAACACCAACTAAAAAAGTATTACATCATATTTTGAAACCAAACACGAAGATTGGATGGACATTTGAGTCTGTCGGAACACTGGCAACAAGTGGAGTATATTCTGAAGAAGAGTGGGACCAATTACAACAGCAATTAATGTTTCCAATAGAGAAGGCATCACTTTTAAATGTGATTGCCAGAGAAATGGCAGGAGAGAAAACATCTGAAAACATATTTTCGGAAAATACAATAAGAAATTTAGCCGAAAGTACATGGCACATGCTTATTGAAAAACTGATCACATGTGGGTCATTTTTATCTATGTTTATCATGATACTTATAATCCTGCATATTGGAAAACTGATCATCGATACCATTATTAGAGGCTACACGTTACACACGATTTTTGGATGGTCAATACATCTATGTGGAGCCATTTTCAGCTCAGTAACGCATTTATTGACAACACTGGAAAATACAAGCAGCATAAAAGAGCAGATTCATACGAATAAAAATAAGAACAGAGTTTATGAAAAGGCAGAATTACAAGAAATTAGGATTACCACTCCAATATCCGCCCCAATGCCACCACCTATTCCTTCACGCCCACCACATGCAAATACCTATACAAGTAAAATCACAATACCAAAAATTCAGACATAATCTAAGGCTAGTATATCTTTATTTTCATTAACACCACTATACAAAAAATCTATTATATAAAATCCCTATAATGTTATTCTACGTATACAACAACATAGGTATACAAAATTTATATTTTTTATGAAAATTGTTAGTTTCTAGATATTCGAGACTAATGTTAAAACTTCGATTGTATTATTCTGCAGAGACGATCTATTGATAGAGTAAATTTGTATTAAAATCAACTGATGTTTTTAATGAATATTATGTAAAATGATATCTATAAGATTTTTAAATATGTAAATAAAATTCCAGCATATTTAGTAATTTAAATATAAAACAGTAAAAATGAAAACATTTAATGATTTTAAACAATAATAATTAATAAAAGAAAACAATTCTTGAAATTTTAAGGTAAATAAGTTGGAATTTTTAAGTGAAAAAAAATTATTGTTAAAATATGTTAGAATTTTAAGGATCAAAATTATTTGTAAACCGCTAGTTAATTTTAGTGTTATGTAGTGTGCCATATTACAATAAAGTTGCCATTGTACCAATGGGCAATCAGCTAATTGTGGAGGTGTGACGTCCTGCGACGTATTGCATTTAAGCAATATCAGCGGAATCGTTACGAAACCGAAAACTGACGACTCAGATTAATAAGTAGATCAGCGAAGTTAATGAGTATCCCCTGTATATGCCGAGCCACCAGTTCTAATTATACACTCGATCTGGACTCTTGTACGACGCTCCTATCCGTCGACAAGTTATCCGGTCTTAAGTCGCGATTCCGATACCTATAGAACTTTATCTTGAATAAATCGTGAAAGTCAATCAACTTCAAGTGTTTTTTCTATTGAATATATCCGTCCTGTGTAAGCCTGACTACAGCACAGCAGCAGAGTTTCCAGCCCAAGCAGTTAAAGCCAAGTAAGTAAAATTCAATAATTAATTATAGGTCGGAATTGTGACTTAACATCGGATCGAAAGCGATGAAAATAAAATCGAAATTGGGAATGGGTATGAAGAGTAGGAGGAGGAGGATGGCTACGACGAAGAGGAGACTATCCACGAGGCTGAACGGTATAGTGAAGGCAGCTTTGAGAGCGATGATCAAGGGTACTAATAGTCACGAAGTTATCGCATCGGCTTTGAAAGGAGCTCGCGATTCCGTGAAAAAGGCTGGTGGCAAAGATAACGTGGCCATACCACGAGTCCTGCCACTACCTCAAAAAGTAGGTGGCTTTCTTCCTCTTCTCGTACCCATCTCTGCTTGACTGAGTGTGGCGGGTGCTTTGGCTGGAGGAGCTGCTGGCATTGCCAAGACATCTTATTACCGGCTGCCAGAGCTGGGACCCACACTGGCTCGCCGACTGACACTCTGACGCGAGAGCACGCTCTTTATTACGCGAACGCGGCTGGCAAAAAAAGGGGGTACCCTGGGTGAGCTGGTAGCCGCTCGGAGAGGGGGCAGCTGCTGGGACCCACATGAGCTGGTACTCGCACAGCTTACCTACTCATACTTTACAGAACTTTTATATGCTTACATAAAACTGAATGATAAATCCTCAAAGTATTAAATATTTACGAATAAAATACAAGCTTATTAATTCAGGTTTCTAAGATGTATTGTATTATATTGGGTACATCTTATAAACTTGAAATCATAAGTGCAAAAAAAATTATAAATACGGAAATTTTGTAAATTTTGGAGGCAAAAATGCTGTCTACTTTTGCTCTTGGAGGCGAAACTGCTCACTTTCGCCCTATTATGTCCTAAGCTATTGAAAGCTGTCACCGAACAGTAACTCTACGGGTTATTTTGCTTTCATAAGCACGGACGAGGACAAAGCTTCAGTAGTTCCCGTTACACGCACAAATTTAATTTAAACTCCTAAATTTTGATTCCGCTGATTTTCGGGTAATTCGTCGATTGGACGTGACTCTAATCGTGATATCGTTATCGCGAATTCGTGATATTCGAGAGGCTACTTGGATTTCTAATCATGAAAGAGAAAAAGAGAAGTGCACGATTGAGGCATGCTGATTTAATTAAAGTCACTTACCTTTTTTTATTCTCTGCTACTGGACTGCTCGGCTACCAGCACGTCCTCTCGGCAGCTTTGGCTCAGCTTCCGAAGCGGAGTAAATGCGAGGGTGGATTGGTTCGCAAGGAGTCAGGAGTTTCCAGATTCAAAATACACACGCGATTTCGCTTTTTTCCTATTTTATTCAATTTTAAACAACTCGTAAATAACGTTCGCTCGCAACTATCTGACGTTTTGTTAATTATTTTGGTTTGTCAAGAATGGCGAACAACAACGTAAGTATGCTAGTTCGATAAAGTGAAAATTTTATAAGCGTTGCGCGGCCGAAATTCTTCTAAGTTTTAAATGATAATGTTACGTGACGACTTTCCCGATCTATATTTGAAATAATAATTTCAAGTGTAGAATCGAGAAAGCTCCACACGTATAAAGGTACAGCGAGACTCAAGGCCACAAAAGTATCAAGTGGCTAAGAATCTCGCTAACCTAAACAACTTCCCCGCCAACGGCTAGAAGCGCACGTGCGGAGCTACGTTGCAGTTTCGGCGCGCAACTAGTTTCCAGGCCCCGTAAGGCCTAATGAGTGTAACAAGCGTCGACAATGTAACGCGGCAAAGGGGAAGTAAGCTGGTGATAGCGTGGGAGGTCCGGAACCTCTTCCAAGCGCTCTCGAACCATGCGACGTTTTTGTTTTGAAGAAGGTTATTATTGTAACAAATCAAGTATATGAACATATAAAAGTAAAAGAAGAAGAAATGGCTAAACAAGCAAAAATTGAGGATATTTTGATGTCAGTTTTCGATGGTGCAAATTATACAAGTTGCAAAATTAGATTAATGATTTTATTAGAATATAAAGAGTGTAAAGATCCAGCATGAAATGACTGAAGATGAAAAAAAGGACGAAGCCAAATGGAAGAAGATTGATCTAAAAGCAAGAACAATAATAATAAGTTTGATATCAGACAAACAGTTAAGAGTATGTTGGTGAATGCGCAACAGCTCTTGAAATGATACAAAAGTTTGATAAAATGTATTTATCACAGTCCACAGCCTTACAAATAATATGCAGAAGTAAGATTGAAGAAATTAAGTTGAATAATTACAAATCAGTTGAGGATTTTTTTGTGTAGTTCGAAAAGGTTAAAAATGAGTTCAAATCGGCTGGTGGAAGACTAGAAGAAACCGAAAAATTAAGATATTTGATCAGAGCCTTGCCACCAAGCTATAGTTACATTGGAGATTTCATGGATATTATTCCAGAGGCTCAGACAACTGTAGACTACGTGAAGTCTAAAATAAAAGAAAAGAATATGACTAAAGCCGAGTCAGATAATAAGAGTAACGTCAGTACTTTTGCAACCCAGGCAAAAGGTAAATGCTACAATTGTGGCAAATTTGGTCACTACAAGAGTGAATGCACGAGTCTTCAACAATCGAGCAACCGAGGTAAAGGTGCTCAATACAACCAAGGTCAACGAGGTCACCAACGAAGAAACTACAGAGGTCGTGGCCGAGGCAGAGGACAAGGTCAACCCAGAGGTGACCCTTCAAGCGAGCAACAGGGCAAATATTCATCTGAATCATGGACAACACAGGTATGCCACGACTCGAACAATTCTTATACGTTTTTTTTAAGTGGCATTTTGAACTCGAAAGTTCATCGCCTCATCTACGCAAGCCTTCCACGTATCTCTATTTTGTGCCAACCCCATCCATTGCGCACCCTCCCTCCCGATTTCAGTTAAGTCCGTTTTTACGTTGTCCCCCCCACCTGCGGCTAGGTCTACCTAGAGGTCGCGGTGTGCTTGGCTTTCTTTTCATTATACGCGCTGC